>JAZDUA010000502.1:670000-897500 GCA_038098605.1 Gryllus longicercus | reverse complement strand
CAGTAACATAAACTGGGACATTGCAAGGAAAACCAACACTATAATCTTGCCTGGCCGGAAATCAAACCCGGGTCCGTGTAGTGGAAAGCGAGCACGCTGATCAAGAGTTACTCTCGATACTACTATATATATATACTATATATATATACTTACTATATATATATATATATATATATATATATATATATATATATATATATATATATATTCTAACCGTCTTACCTATCATACACCCTCGTACCTTCTCTGCACACTCAGCATGCACTTTAAGCAAGTCGTTAAGATATTATGCTCGTGAAGCGAGCTTAGAATCTCAGGAAGCAGGATCTTTGGGGTACGAGAAAGGTCTGAACCCTTGACACAATAAAAGTCACACAAATCACACATAAACGAGCATATAATTCACACAAAATTCTGTGGCATGAATTAATAAAAAAATGAAAAAACAAATCACACATAGAATTACCCTTCCAAAAATGATTGAATAAACACAAATAAGTAACTTTAACACCTATTCAACAAATGAACATTTAAATTTGTTTAGAACTGACTTTCTGAATCAATTTCTTTAATCAATACTGGGAATTCCCTTCGAAAATTCACTACGTCTAAATCTAACTTATTCTAATTACAATTGCACGTGAAACTAATCCTAATTTACAATTTCTTGCCTTTTTAAAATTTTACATACAATAATTAAACTTGTGGGCAAGCGCACTACTTTCAATTTCTCCTTAAATTATAAGTGCTGGTAACAGAATAATGGCTGCTACAATAGAATGGTTAAAGGCAAGCAGTTACGCATTAAATCTCCCACTCCCAAGCTACAAATTATTAATATCCGTGTCCTCAATTTTTAACACTTCTGAAACTGTTCTCTTTCCTGCCGACGTGAACTTGACCTAAATTCAGTTTTACGGATTACCTCGAAACTGTCCGCCTTTCAACCTTGAAACAGCGTGCTGCGCTCCGCAACTCGTTGCTCGACTCCGAAGTTCTGCGTTGCTCTCGCCGTCCTTTTGCTCAGTCGTCGTCTTCTCGGTCGCCTCGCGTATTCTTCCGTCTCCACTAACCGATTTCTTCTCCTCCCACGGCTGCTATCGCCTTCGATTACGCCCAATTTGCAGAAAATGTCCCTTGCACTTCCCTAACTGCCAGTGCAAGTACTTCGCTCGTTCCTAACTTTTATTCTGTTAATTAAGAACTTTCAGAGCTTTCCTGAGAACGGGCACACTTTTACTTCCCGCATTAGTTAATAGAAGAATATTTCTCTAATTCCTGACTACTGCGCGGATGACTAGCTAGACGTTTTTCTGCAACGCCGTACACTCCTATTCTAAACAGTCGTTGCGGCAATTTCTAACTAATCTAACGCTCTGATAACATCTGCACACTTGCCAAGCGGTGCCTTACGTGAAGAACTGCAGACCTGACGCGTGCTAGCAGAAGAGATGTTGACTCCAGGCGAGATGGCGACAAAAGAGGCTTTCCGTATGCGCGTCAGCCTATTTATTAGCGCCGCGCTGGGGAAATTCTGAGCAGATACTGAGAAGGGGGGGTAATTTCTCCTACTTCACTCCTTTCAGGAAAAACGTGACTCGAAAGTTTGTGGCTGCTAGTGCGAGCAACGGATACCAGGCTGCGCGTTTTGCTACTCAGGTATTCGACTGCTCTTCTCGCCGTCTGTGAGCGCTGACGCCGACGAAACTGTGGTGTGACGGGGTTGTATAATCCCGTCTCGGCACATTGCCCCCTCCTTTTCTTCTTAAGATTTTTTTTCGTCGTCGAAATAAAATCTTAAGTTGCTTCAGCCGCTTTCCTTACTTCTGCTGCTTCCCCTACTTCTTCCGCTCTCGTTACTACTTCCGTTTTTCTTACTTCTTCTGCCGTTTTCCTTACTTCCTTTACCGTTTTCCTTGCTTCTAGCGCTTTTCTTGCTTCTACCGTTTTCCTTACTCCTGCTGCCACTTTCCTTACTACTTCTGCTTTCCTTACTTCTGCCATTTCCCTTGCTTCTTTTACCGTTTTCCTTGCTTCTACCGCTTTCCCTACTTCTTCTACCGGAATTGGGTTGATGTGCACCGTAATCGCTTTCCAAATTATTCCTTCTCGGATCATCTCGTTCATTACTTCTCTCACTTCGTCATGGTAGGCTATGGGGATAGGATAATTTTTCGCTTTAAGTGTTCGCAAGTCCGTTAACTCGATCCGAAACTCATACCCCTTTATCGGTTCGATGTGATTTTTGAAGACATCTTTGACGCTTATCAACATTTCGTACAACGCATTTTTCTGATCAACCCTCAATTTTTCTTGCTCCATTACTTTCTTCCTTATTTCTTCCTTTATTTCATTCTCCTCCATTTGCACGCTACACATTTCGACTTCTGCGAATTCTTCTGATTCGTCTCTCTCGTCTACCTGTGCATTTTGCGCCCTTTTATTTTCATCTTCCTCCATTTCTACGCGACACATTTCGATTTCTGCGAATTCTTCCGATTCGTCTCCCTCATCTGCATGTGTATTTCGCGCCTCTTCACTTTCATCTTCCTCCCAAACATTTTCTCCGTTGATCAAAACTTGCTTTTCTCCGATGTCGATAACAGCGCCATGTTCCGCCAAAAAGTCCACTCCGATAATTAATGGGTAAATTAATTTCTTCACCACCAAACAAATTATATCAAACATTTTTCCTCTAATTTTCACTTCCACCATTACTTGTTTTCTTACTGGATGAGATTTCCGCCCCCATGCATCTACCATTCGAGTATTATTGGTTGGTAATTCCAAGACGTTTATTTTCTTGCTTAATAACTCTTCATATAATTCTTCCGATATCACAGATTTAATTGATCCGGTGTCTACCAATGCTTTACTATGCACGTCAGCGCAACTAATTTCAATCACGGGACACTTCTCCCCTTTTCTCGGTTTCCAGTTTTCCCATAAATTTTCTCCATTATTTGTAATTCGGTTTGCAGTTATAGGGATCGCGTGTTTGTCGTAAATTTTGTTCGATTTGGGACCCCTTTTCAACTCTAACTTGGCGTGTTTCCCGGTCCCGTTCGATCTCTTGTACTAATTCCATTTCGCGGACTCCGTGACCTTGCCCGCTGAAAGTTGTGCGCGTTCCTGCTCGTACATGGTTGCTCGTCGCCGTAACCTTGACCGCGCAGCTCTCCGCTCGCCGTCCCTTCGTCCCGCGGCCTCGCGTCCTGCCCATGTTGTCGAGATTCACCTTTATTCTTGCTTCCTCCTTTCTTCGACGAAGAAACTATCGTGTCTTGAACAACTTGTATCGCGTTGATATTTGATTTCGTCGTCTTCGGAGTTTGGTTCATGTTTTCAAAAGTCAAATCATAATTGCCTAACAAAATTTGAAATTTTTCTACATCCTTTACATCAACGCTGCGTAACAAATTCTGGATGCTTAGCGGGAAATGTCTTGTGAGAATGCAAATTATTTCTTCATCCGCTACGGGAGGAGAGCACATTTTCAATGCTGCTATTTTTCGTGCCGCGTAGTCTCGCATGGTTCCGCTAGACGTACGGTAATACCCACTCATTAACGAAATTTTGAAGTTCATCTGCTGTTCCTTTCCCCAGTAACGGTCTAGAAACCTCACTACAAATTCGTCAAATGAATTTGGCATTGGGCATAACGTTTCTAGCCACGCTTTTGCATTGCCTTCTAATGCTTGATGCAATAATAAAGTTTTATGTGCTTCGCGGACATTCGAAAGCACGAAAAAGCTCTGCAACGATTTAATAAAAGCGTTCGGATTCTCGTTTGGATGGCCTGAGAATCTAAGTGATGCTGGTATATTAATATTGCTTCCTCGGCATGCTCCCCCTCCTACTACTTTACTCTCCGCTATTTCCCGCAGTTCCTGAATCTTACGTTCTTGCTCTTCTAATTGTCGCTTCGTATCTGCACTGCTTTCAGTAATCTTGCCGCGAACTTCTTGGACTTCCTCTTGTATTTGCCCGAAACGTGCCCTATTTTCCTCATCTTTCTTTTCGATTTCCGTGGACATCGAATCAATTCTCGCTCCGACTTCCGCGTGCTTTTCCTCAATTAACTGAGTGCATGTTGCTACTTGCACCGCGATCTCTCCCCGAAGTTCGTCGCATTTACCAACTACCTCTGACATTATGGACTGTTGAAAGTGCTCGAATTTTTCATTGAAAACCTTGGTTTGGTCGTCAATTTTCTCGGCTAATTTTTGCTCTTGCTCCTCTGATTTTCGCGACTGTTCTTTGATTTCGGCTGCTAATTTTTCAGACTGTTCTTTAGTTTCGGCTGCTAATTTTTGCCCCTGATTTTCTATTTTCTCGGATAATTTTTGCACTATTTCTTTAGTTTCTCGCCCTTGATTTTCTACTTGTATAGCGACGTGTCGCGCAAAATTCCCTAATAATGCCTGCATCAATGTCCGCATCGTATCTTCTTCCGGGCGTTGCGACGGTTGTTCTGGCGTAGTTTCGGCTGATTCGGTGCGATCCGCGGTCGGCTCACGTACTTCATCTGCCTCGTGCAACCCTAAATTTTGCATCCTACGAAGTACTTCGTCCCCCGCGTCGCCCTCACTGTCCTCGTCACTCCTGATCTGCTTAGGTTCCCTATATTCCTGACTGCCTGCCATTCTAGTGCTTTGCGTTTGCCTTTTACCTTTCTAACAATACAAAAATGCACTTCCCTTCCAAAATCACAATACAATACACTATATAACACTTCACTGTACACAGAAAAACACTTGCTGAAAAGAAAACACAGTACACAGCCTAATAAATACCACAAAATGCTCGTTTATTGTGTCTAGGGTTCACCTTTGCTTGCTCGATTTCAATCGATCGCTGCCACACGTAATGGGCGCCAAAATATCTAACCGTCTTACCTATCATACACCCTCGTACCTTCTCTGCACACTCAGCATGCACTTTAAGCAAGTCGTTAAGATATTATGCTCGTGAAGCGAGCTTAGAATCTCAGGAAGCAGGATCTTTGGGGTACGAGAAAGGTCTGAACCCTTGACACAATAAAAGTCACACAAATCACACATAAACGAGCATATAATTCACACAAAATTCTGTGGCATGAATTAATAAAAAAATGAAAAAACAAATCACACATAGAATTACCCTTCCAAAAATGATTGAATAAACACAAATAAGTAACTTTAACACCTATTCAACAAATGAACATTTAAATTTGTTTAGAACTGACTTTCTGAATCAATTTCTTTAATCAATACTGGGAATTCCCTTCGAAAATTCACTACGTCTAAATCTAACTTATTCTAATTACAATTGCACGTGAAACTAATCCTAATTTACAATTTCTTGCCTTTTTAAAATTTTACATACAATAATTAAACTTGTGGGCAAGCGCACTACTTTCAATTTCTCCTTAAATTATAAGTGCTGGTAACAGAATAATGGCTGCTACAATAGAATGGTTAAAGGCAAGCAGTTACGCATTAAATCTCCCACTCCCAAGCTACAAATTATTAATATCCGTGTCCTCAATTTTTAACACTTCTGAAACTGTTCTCTTTCCTGCCGACGTGAACTTGACCTAAATTCAGTTTTACGGATTACCTCGAAACTGTCCGCCTTTCAACCTTGAAACAGCGTGCTGCGCTCCGCAACGCGTTGCTCGACTCCGAAGTTCTGCGTTGCTCTCGCCGTCCTTTTGCTCAGTCATCGTCTTCTCGGTCGCCTCGCGTATTCTTCCGTCTCCACTAACCGATTTCTTCTCCTCCCACGGCTGCTATCGCCTTCGATTACGCCCAATTTGCAGAAAATGTCCCTTGCACTTCCCTAACTGCCAGTGCAAGTACTTCGCTCGTTCCTAACTTTTATTCTGTTAATTAAGAACTTTCAGAGCTTTCCTGAGAACGGGCACACTTTTACTTCCCGCATTAGTTAATAGAAGAATATTTCACTAATTCCTGACTACTGCGCGGATGACTAGCTAGACGTTTTTCTGCAACGCCGTACACTCCTATTCTAAACAGTCGTTGCGGCAATTTCTAACTAATCTAACGCTCTGATAACATCTGCACACTTGCCAAGCGGTGCCTTACGTGAAGAACTGCAGACCTGACGCGTGCTAGCAGAAGAGATGTTGACTCCAGGCGAGATGGCGACAAAAGAGGCTTTCCGTATGCGCGTCAGCCTATTTATTAGCGCCGCGCTGGGGAAATTCTGAGCAGATACTGAGAAGGGGGGGGTAATTTCTCCTACTTCACTCCTTTCAGGAAAAACGTGACTCGAAAGTTTGTGGCTGCTAGTGCGAGCAACGGATACCAGGCTGCGCGTTTTGCTACTCAGGTATTCGACTGCTCTTCTCGCCGTCTGTGAGCGCTGACGCCGACGAAACTGTGGTGTGACGGGGTTGTATAATCCCGTCTCGGCACAATATATATATATATATATATATATATATATATATATATATATATATATATATATATATACCCCCACTATGATGAACTTCAGTAACAAACGAAGGGCACGTGCGCCCGCGAGCGCCGTCCCACATAAGCGGCGGCGCGTGTCCCGGCGCGGGGGGGGGGAGGGCGAAAGCAGGCCGGAAACGAGCGTCCGTCCGGCGACGGCGCCGGCCGTAACTCGCCCGCAACGGCGCCGCTGCAGGGCCGGGCTTCGAGTCCGGCGGCCGGCGCTCGTCCGTCTGCGCCCTGGCGGAAGGAGCCGAGTGATGGGCGCGCACGGCGGCGTGGAGGGCGCAGAGGCCGTTCACGAGGGCGGAATCGGCGGGACAGTTGGTGGCGGCCTCTGCGATGCTCCCACGGAAGGGTAGGGAGGGCGAATCTCAGATCAAAAGAAACTCCGTAAGGCAGACAATAGCAGGCAATAATATTGCAGGGAGGAGATACATGGTGGATAAAGAGAAATTTGCAGCATAAGAGGGTCATTACAATATGAAGAATTTGTTACAATGTTGACAGAAGGCGTTAGTGTGATACAGAAACACGAGAGTCTATATTGGGTACTGGTGACGTCGGAGACGACGGGACAGTTGTGGTGGCCTTTGATGTGATATGGCGGATGAGGAGTTAGAAGTGAAACGGTGGAGAAGGAGAAGAGATTGTGGAAAAGATGTGAGATGGGATGAAAACATATTAAATGGCAAGTCAAGGAGCATCTAAATAGCAGAAAACTGGTAACATCTGTGGAAAAATGTTGGAACACAAACAATGTGATAGATAACGAATAAATGAAAAAACAATTTAACTGTAACAAGGCGTGGTGAAGGAATAAGATTGATGGGACGCACTTTACTCTAGAGGATAAGAAAAGAAATGGGAGGAATGTAATCGGTAGAATTATTGTGGACGCCAGTAGATTTGCGTACAAGGTGTTGGGTTGGCAATGGTTTCGCAGAAGAGTGTAGTGGAAAATTTTCAAGAGATGTGATGAACGAAATGTGTAAGGCAAGTAACACAATGGTAGGAAAACCTGATGCGAAAAGAAGTTTGATAAACGATACTTAGAGAATAAGAGGTAAATTAATACCCCAAGCAATTATAAAGTGATAAAAAAGACATGAAAGTAAACGGGAGCAGCGGAGATATGTTATAGAGAAATAAATACGTACAACTGAAGAGAAACGAGAACGAATATAAAGCAAGCGGACGTTTAGAGAGAAGCAATTACACGTTGCAGAATGTAGTCACAGAGACCATTTATACTTCCTGCAGACACTGGTAGTTCATCAACCAGCCGGACTAATTGCCTGAAATGATGCATAGGTGATGATTCAGTCCATGACAAGTAATGTATTATACGATGTAATATCTTAAAGGAAAATATGTTTAATACAATTATGTAATTTTTCACCAACAATTCGTAAAAATAAATGAAACGTACTTCGAATATTATTTTTTTTCTAAATTATGCGTTTAATTTGTTTATTAGTTTTTTATTAGATGAAAGAGGAAGACATAGGACTAAAGCGCTGCACTGGTATTAATACTAATACTAATACTAATAATAATAACAATAATAATAACAACAATAATAATCAAAAGGCATATAATATACCATCTGCGGATGTCACATAAAAGCGAGATACACTTTCACAAATATTTCATGGAAAGACACCAAACAAATCTGATGTAAACCTATAATTTATTTGGTTGTAAAAGAAAGCATTTCATTGCCACTTCTTGTCGTACGAATAAACCGTAAAACATAATAGAAAATTCAAATAGGCTCACTTCATACGGTATTTTACTGCAGAAATATAACAACAGTGCCTCACGGGTAGCTCACTAGACAACGTGCTCTTTTCACGACGCCTTATCAGGTTCAATTCCCGGTTGGGGCAGATTATAGTGTGCATTTTCTTTACGATGTCCCTTTCTGTTACTTTGTGACGATGAAAAAGCTCTCAGGTTAAGAAGATAAGAACACGGCGTTGGAACGTGTGTTTTCCGCACGTACCCCTTAACACATGGCCGCAAGGCCGGCGCACCGCTAGTAGACCTCGGCGCCGTCAGGAGCTGTTGTGCCAATACGCATAGTAGTATAAAAATAATAATAGTACATTGGGAGTTTTAACCATTAATAATGAATTGTAACAGGATTGGGATGAGTATTTTAGAACTTCCATATTTTAGTGGAAGAAATCAGCAAACTTTAGGAGAAACAGTGACGAGGTAATCCAAGGAGGGCGTTTTAGAAATTGTTGACAACGATAGGAGTGATGATGTTTATTGTCACACCAAAAGTCAAATAATTAAAGTTTGAAAATTTTATCAATGCTAACATTGGAAACAAACTTCAGTAAAAGAAAACGGATAGATAGGTATTGTTTAAGCAGTTAAAAAACTTTGTTCTGAAACATTGTAATAAAAGTAAATTACAATAAATAATAATATATTATTTTTTTATAACGCTACATTATTGTAGCCATTCTATATAGTTACTTAAATATATAAAACATGGGACTTTCTAACTACGCTGAAGGAAGTGAAATGGGAAAGAAAATAAATAAATAAGAAAATAAAGAAAATAATGGAGGTAAATTGGAATATAAATTACAAGCTGCAATAGTTTCCTAATAGTGAAATGTTATCAATTGAGAGAAAATATGTAAAAATATAAATGCGGAGAAATTAAAGAAGATTATTTGAGCGGTTGGAAAATACGAGTTGAAGAAAATTGACTCTAAGAACAAACCGCACTGGTCAAGATAATTGAAAGCGACAAGACGTCGGAACTAGGTGGTAGGGAGACGAAATTCTAGTTTGTAAGGTAGAGGTTAGTGATGAATTTGATGGAGAAAGAAAACTGCTATGAACGATTGTGCCTAAGAAGAGGAGAAGTGAAAATAATATTGTGATAGAGCTGTCGGGAATACACCGCACACGCTCATTAGAGCAGCCTGTGGTGTTGTGATCAGACCGCTGACCGCTGACATTTCATTTCTGACCGTGGGGATTCAAATCCTGGTCGATCCACGGAATTTGTTGCGAACAACGCGGATTTGCGGTAGGTTTTTCGGTGTCCACTCGTTCCATCAGCCTCTCAATCCACCGACATATTTTATATTATATCTGCATTTTCATATTTGAACTTCATCCAGTAAACCATACATTCAACGTTGTCTGACAAGGCGAAAGATGATAATATAATTTACGAAGTTAGCGTAAATTGCTCAGGGGTTCATTTCATGTTAAAATTTTTAATTTTCTCCATGCCAATTTATCATAATATTAAAAAATTTTATACATAATACCATTGTATACATGACATATAATTGGAAGAGAATGTTACTCCAAAAAGTATAGGTAGAAATACATTCATTTGTTAACTTTAATTACAAATAAAACGTATTACGAAGAACTGAGATGAATCTTCTCATGACGGAAAGGCAAAGCATTAATTAACCATGTAGTTAGCTATTGACCATGTATGTATCCTGAAACCTAAAAATACGATTTTTAAGAACATTCCTAGAATATTCGAGGAAGAGGCAAAGTAAAAGTGATTTCAATAAACGTGTCGCGTCCAACGAAATAGAATCTACCAGAATAGAATCTAGAATATACCAGCACTGTAGGTTTCTTAAATCCCTTTAAAACATGTTTAAGGTGCTTAAGGTGCTCTGTTCCTCGAGCATTATTTTAAAATAATCTGAAAAGATTAAAAAAGGGTCAGTTACTCCCCAAAAGTATGATACAACAGTCGCCTAGAATGGTTGGCCAGAAAAATCTAATCGAGGGCTACGAACGAACATAGAGCACACCTACCCCGATTACTAAAGCAAGCCAGAGAATGATGTTGCAAGCCTCTAGGCCAGGCCTGTACAGTATTCTGTCCTTTGACCTACCTTGGGAGCCACGCGCGAGCAACTATCGTGCACAAACGGGCCGCGTGGAAGGGTGGGGATAAGACTCATTCTGAGAGTGAGGGTCTCCAATGAGAATATGCAACCCGAACTAAAAAGCGTAATTTGAAAGAACAATAGCGAGAATATACTGGGCTGTTACACTCAGTTCAAGTATCATTACCGTTTATTTTGGAAAAGTTTGTTGTCGATTTATGACTACGTACGTAAAACGAGTTAGACATAAATTTGATATGGATACCTTATGTATTATAATTTTTTGCAGGGTAGAAAATACAATTCGCTTTGCTAGGATGTAATAAAAATTTAGCGTGATGCTTATACAAAATTGAATTATTAAAACGTTTTTGTTTGATGATGACAGTAATAAGTAATTGTTTCATTAACTTTGTATAAATAAATGAGACAGTTCTATCAAAGCTATAAAACCTTATTCTTAAAAAATAATGATTACTTTCTACTCTAATTCTTTAATTTCCTGGAAGATTAAATTTTATATTTCTAATTTCAAATCAACGAACACCATTTATTCATTCTTCAGTCTTCTCCCCACCACTTGCATTTACGGCGTTCTCGCGTGCAGACGGCTGGCTCTTAAGTGCGGAATGCCTCCGGCAGCAGGCGTTGTGCAGGCTTGCTCTACGGGGTGAACAGAAGTCGAAGACGTTCTCGTACTTCCAAAAAATCTCTGGTGGTAAATTTTATATTACTAAGTTAGTCATGAGTCTTTTACCGCTCATTGATATACAACTCTTCATGCACTGATATTGGTAAGGTTAACTAAATTTCTTCGAGTCAGAACGTGACCTCTACACGTACCCATAGTTTGATGACCTTTCTACACCCATACCCGCCTTATACTTTATAACATTTACACCGAGACACCCGTATAGTTATAACACTGAATGGTTTATGGATTATTTCGTGCTGTCAACTGATAAGATCATTAGTCTCGCAAGTGTAGAGTTTTTCATCGGGAGGTGGTGGTCATTTCCCCCACTGGATGGGGAAGTCCAGCACCGACCTACATGTTGGCTAGGGGAGTTTTCCTCACCAGCGGAGCACTGCCCCAACAGCAGCAAGTTGTGTGCTCCCACCAGGCCTCCCGACATGTGTGATAGAATAGTGCATGAAAGTCTAAGTGTGTCTAAGTAAGAGGATGACATATGACAAGGAAGAGGAAGGAAAGACGGCGCGCGGACCGTGAGTCGTTTGTTAGTTGCTCCTGCAATCGCCTGGTACTGATTAGGAAAATCACATATGACTACCTACGAGAGCAGCCAAATGTCAGAATTCTCCTCCAGACAGCGGCTAAATTCGACTTAACAATCTAGTGTGGAAATTCCTGCCCCCGCCGAGCCTCCCTGTCAGAGACATTGCATTGCTGTAAAATGATGTTATGATCCACCTAAGCTGATAGGACAATTCAAATCCATTAGGAGGTAATGAGAAAAAGTTGAAACACATTGCAACGCAAGAACAAGGGCGAAGTCCTGCGGCCGCAAGCATTGGAGGGTGGGGCGACGGCAACGGCGGCGCCCGTGGCAAGCACGCGCAATACGCACGTGCGGCGGCCGCGCGGGCCTGCACATCGACCTGCAGGGTCGCCAAGTACGTCGCTAGGTGGCGCTGCATGTCTGCGGCGAGCTGACATGGCAGTTAAATATGACGACCTCTACGGCGGCGGCGGCTGCTGCGGAGGCAGGGTTTATCCACGCAGACGGCCCGTGGCCCCAGGTCGAGGGCCGGCCGCAAGACGGTCTCAGCGCACGTGACGGTATAACAAGCAAAGGCGACGAGAAACGTCCCCGTCCAGACCACGTCCACGTTAAACATTTACGAACGTGAGGGCCGCAGCGGGGAGCGCCGGCTCGAGGCATTAGTGTTGTGTATTTAGCAAATCATTGCCTATATTACTGAGCTGCGGAAGATCAGTCAAGCTATCAGCGGCAAAACTCACTTTTATTTTACCTGCAGGCATGTACCTCTTTCTTTGAGTTGTTGGATCATGTGAACATGAATAATGAACTCATTATGAGAACAAAGAAAATAATTTATTTGTTCCTGGTTTTAAGTAAAATGATTCATCCACTCATCATCAGTATTGAAGATACCATAAACAGCATTTTTTATTATTATAGATTTTCTTCGTATATTTTTGTGTATGCACTCAGTACCAGAGAAATAAAAATAAGAATAATTTATAGATTATTTTCATAATATTCTACCTAACTTCCCCGTCCCTGAATGAGTTGTATTATAAAATAATTTGCACAAAGGGCTACTACTGTCACACCCTCATCCACACACCCCTTTTCCGTACCTCTGACGACGTTGCTACCACTACTATCGCACAGAGTAAATTACCAGCCTATTCACATACTCGACACTTGAACATACTGCTCCTGAAAACAACGCAAAACTATTTATACGAATGATTGTAATTAAGAACAAGAGAAAGTTTTGCTGAAACTGAATCATACCTCGACTATAACTCTCTTCTCACTCGTTCATAGATTTTAAAACCATTGTCCAGAGCGTTAGTCCAAACTACATTACAAGTAATTTTCATACAGTTCAGCCTCGTTTAGAGTTACAGGGCTTTGTACACTTCAGCAATCTCCGTCGAAAACACCGTTTCTCAGTTTACCTCTCTTCCGTTACATCTTGTCATAATCAATAATTCTTTAATAATATGAGCATATGTATTTCTCAAAATCGTAAAAAGTGCTAAGGTTTAACATATCGTATTTTAATAAATAATTTTTGCCATATTTACATAGCTCTCTAATGAAGCAAAATAATTACAAAATAACATTTTTGTAAAAAGTTTGGAAAGGACGTCGTGGTTTCTTGTAAATTATCCGTTGTTAATTAGAATATTCGGCCTTTAAATCTATTAGATCGGTCAGGAAACATCAATTTTTATGAAAATCATGTGAACAAATTAGGAAATAGTTATATCTAAAGACGGACAGAGAGACAGATGAACAGGTAGTCAGGTAGTCAGGTAGGCAGGTAAGCAGGTAGGCAGGTAGGCAGCCAGGCAGACAAACTGACGTTCATACACATAGGCAGCCAGATAGATAGCTGGGCCTTGGTTTTTCGCAACATTACATAAATTACGAGTACGAGATTTGCGAGTACGTAAAATCTCCAGATCGTTAGTCCAGACCCACTCGCAACAATTCTCCACCACAGTCAATCACTTCCAGACACCCACAACAGTGCTTCTCCGATACCCGACTCATCTGAATCCACCACCCCTTCTCTCTCGCCACCGCCCCCGCCCCCGCCCCCGTGGCCACTCACGCCGCCCAGCGCAAACCGTCGTCGCCGACTTCACGCTGCTTGCCTCGGCCCCCGCCTCGTCGCGCCGCCGCGTTGCTAAACCCGGGCGCATTCCACGGCGCAACCAGTGTATTTACGCCGCCGTTAAAATAACCGCCGCCACAACGCAATCTCAGGTGGAATCGCAGGCCCCTCCCACGCTCCGCCTCGACGCGGTTCGCGAGGCCGTCCTCTCTCTGAGCCCCGGCTGAGGTCGCGCCGCGTGTCGCGGCCCGGGGTTTATGTCCCGTGAAATAACACTGCGGAGATGACGACGGCGATAATGGCAATAATAATAATTATTCGGTATGAGTCGCTTCTCCCGCGAGACGACGCTCCGCGGAAGCCACCGTGCGCCAAGGGGGGGGGAGGTGGTAAGTGGTGGGACGTAAGCAAAGGGGATACTCCTGGAGGGTGAAGATGCAAGAATAGGGAGCGGTTGCAGCACAAAAGATATGGAAACGTTGAGTGAGTGGTGTCACTGTTCACAGTGTGATGGTTGTGACATTGGTTTAGGAGTGTTGATGGTATGATGGTGGTTATGTAGTGGTGACTATTTGTAGCGAAAATGATGGTCGTGATTATAGGGTCATAGTGATTGTCAGACGTAAATACCTAGAATGTAGTAATGGTGGTAAAAATACACCAGGTAATAATAGCGAAGATGAGGGTGGCGTGAGTTTATGGTGTGGTGTTAAAGATTTTTAATTTGTGTTTTTTTATGCCTGAGACTTCAGTTTTTTCAGTAATGAACGCCGCAATTAAAGATTGGTTAAAATTGATAAATAATAAAAAGGTTGAGATCCTGGCGATAATATCCCACTGTGCCACTGAGACTGGTGTTGTCAACAGACAAAGATGAAAACAGCTAAGGTTAGGAGTGATGTCAACACTTTTTAGTGACAACGGAGTGGCGTTGGGGGCGGAGTTAATGAGTGCGGCGGAAGAGGGAGCGAGGCAGCACTCTCGGCGGCGCCTCCACTAACGCGGGTAACAAAACGCCTCTTCTTGATACGTTTTGCTGCGGCACGGCGACAAAGCGCGAGGTGCGCGTTAATGTTCTGTGGCGGAGGTGCGCGTTACAAGCCTGCAGACGAGGCCTGCACCATACGTGAAACGCAATTCAAACCTAAATAGCCGGGCTGTATGCCTGCATAAAGGTGCAATTTGTTTTGTAGATTCGCCAGCAACATTCAGATTACGTGCAGTATGCTTCAGGTTAGTTACAATATACACTTGTGTGTACAACAACGGTGTGCTTTTGGTGTAAGGAATTAGATAATTTTCTACTTGTAAGATTATGACTTAGACCAACGGTATTAATACGGTTATTTCACACAAGTTGAGAATAGTGTAGTTAAAGTTGTAATGTAATACTTCTGTACTTAACTATTGGAGTACATAAATATTGGGATAGCTTTTTACTGTTATCTCAGTCGATTTAATACTTTGAACTTTCAGGTTCAAAAAATATATTAGAAGTTTGCTCGAGTAAAGTTCTCGTTGCTAGCTCTTAGTCAGCGTGCTCAGCTCTCAGTCAACTCGCGCTCCACTACGCGGCCCTGGGTTCGATTTCGGGTGAGGCAAGATTTTAGTGTGCATTTTCCGTGCAATGTCCCAGTATATATTGCTGTGTGACAATGAGAAAATTTACTTCTCAGATTGAGAAGACCAGATTACGGCAGGGGTACGTTTACATGCTAACCACACGTACCCCCACAACCCATGGCCGTAAAGCAGGGATGACGCCGGCAGACCTGAGCCCGTTTACGGGCTGTCGTACTAAGTATATACTTACATACATACAAAGTTTGAAAAAGTTATAAATGCTCGTTTCTCAGAATACAAATATTGGGAGAATAGCATTATGCCGAGAAAACTTAGAGACATGGAAACAGGTTAATAATATACAGATTATACATAAGAACGGAAATTGAATTGCAACAAATTGATAAAATATTTTAGAAGGTTATTAATCTAACATTTTCAATGTTTATATTACTAATTTCTAATGCGCACAATAATAAAAAAAGACCCTTCAGCTTCCGGTCACGGGGTAGATTGTAGGTTTTTGTTTGACACCTTGGAACTCGGGTAAAATTCCAAAGAAAGAAACAGTTTTGATTTTGACTGAAAAATGCTAATATTAAATGGTGTTATTACGTGTATTATAACATTGCGTTATTGACAAAATTCTTCAACTCACTGCTGACAGCCCAACTGACATCAGGTGACAGCACCGCTCCAAGGAAGGGGCAGTTTGGCTTAAAAAGTGCGATTGTACATGTTGCTTATCGATCAGCAACTATTTTATATTCACTGTATGTAAATAATTGTTGTACTATATACAAGCTGAATGCAACGTCACAGTTACGGTATACTGTTTTGAAAGTATTTTAATGTGCCCCAAATTTCTAAATTTAATGCACAGCTTTGTTGAAATAAGTTCTTAAGTGTGTGGTATTGGACATGCCAATGAATCGTAGTAACTGAAACATTAAACTCCCGTTGAAATATTCCCAACACCCAATAACTTTGCACGTTACCCCGTAAGGGATATGACCTGCATACTGCAGTTTTACTATTGTAATCGCAGCAAAAAAATACTTTCAGGTATGGATGATGTGATTAGTTAGATTATATTTTAGCTTCATTGCTTATGCTATTTTCACTAACGTGCACATAAATTCATATAAAATATCATCAATTAGCTGTTCTTCTGCATTATTCTCTAATATTAATACATGACCCTTCTTAATTAGTTCCGAAAATTATATTGCAAAAATTAACATTTTGTAAAACTCTCGTGTGTAGTATAAAAATACATATATGTAGAGGAGGAAAATTATTTTCAGGGAACAGGTAAAATGTTTTTCGACCGTGAGAAATTGTAGAAAATATATGCGTACTTGTGTCCGTTTCAACGCGTTTTCGTATATACTTCAGAGTAGTGCTGCACATAATTTACATTTATAACCCTTACTACATACACTCATCGCCCATATCGCTTAAATATTACAGGTAGAATACCTTAGTGGGTACGATAATGTAAGCCATTGTAACAATACCGTTCTCTTTCCTTCAACACCCAACACACCATTTTATCCAACGGATACACGGCGACGAAAACTGGAACGGAGGCCATAATGACAATCACAGGAGACACGGTAACACCGACCGAGCGTTCATCGCTGTTCGACTGTCGGCGCACCGGCGAACCAAACGGCTCACCGGGGCGGATTACACGTCGCTCATTTGACGCGCAGCCCGGCGCGGCCCGGCAGCAGCAAGCACAAGGCGGGAAGCGTGCGACGCGGAATGGAACAGGCCGGGGAAGGACCGGGAGGGGGGACAGGCGGAGCGGGAGAGGCGGGAGTCAGGCGTTGCGACGGGGTGGCGGAGGGAAAGGAAGTGTGGGGCGTGGCGTTGCGTGGCGGGGTTGGGTGGGGCGAGGCGTTGCAGGGCGGGGCGGCGAGTGGAGGAGTGGGGTGAGGAGGGGAGGGAGACAGGCGGGGCCAGAGAGGCGGGGTTCGGGGGAGAGGAGTGGTTAGGGGCGGGGAGGGGAGGAGTGAGGGAGGGCAGAGCGAGGCGGAGAGGGTGGGGCGGGGCGGGATAGGCGGGGCCGGGCGTGGCGGAGTGGAGCTGGAGCTGAAGCCCGAGCCGAATTCTGCTCCGGGCGGGAGTTAGGCCGCGCCACACCGCGCGTTCTCCCGGCAGGATTAGCGGAATCCGGCGCGTGTAATACGTCCCGGCGGGGCGTTCTGGCGCCGGCGCAGGGAATCCGCCCACGGCCCAGACGCCGTCGCATCCGACGACGCTCCTCCCTCTGCCGCTACTTCCGACCTCCCACCCTCATAACGGCCATCTACCTCCGCCACCACCACCACTTCCTCCGGTACTGCCTCCATTCCGGTGCGATCTCCGCCGCCGTGCCCTCGCCCTCCGTCGGCGGTTCCCCTTCTACCTTCGCCTCTCCCACCTCCGCTGGCCTGCCACCCTCCCCACGGCCAACTCACCGCGACCTCGCTCTCCGAATCCGTTCCGCTTCCACATCATTGATTCATTGATTGACTGTTAGTGGTGCTGGTCACGACAACTGCTATACTCAGTAGCCCGTAAATGTAGTACATGCTTTATCCCTCGAGGGGAGGGGTGATCGTCCTGTGATGGAAGAAACCACGGAGAACTACCGATCAGAGCAGGTGACCACTAGCCTTCTCTAGATTGCGACTAAACGTGACCCAGCTGACAAGCTAGACTCGAAAATCCTGCCATTATGGGAACTCGAAGCTAAGACCTGTCGGACAGAGGCACAGCTATGACATCAATTGAGCCTGACCCACCTCTCCCAGTTCCGCTTCCCCCGTCGCCCCTACCCCCTCCCACCGGACAACTTCTCCTCCCCGCTTCCCCGTTACCTCCGCGCCGCGACCTCTGGCCCGTCACTGTCCCGCCAGTGCCGTTACGACACTTGTCAATTGCCTCACTCTGTGCCTAGTGACCCGCGTGTCTACCAAACAAGGTGCGGGGGAAACGCAATAGGCCAAGACGTGGAGAGCGAGCACAATCCTGTAGCCAGGGATGAAGGGCAGGGCTGAACGCGAACTGCGAGTGCGTTGGAACGAGTACGGGGATTTAGCGGAAGGACGTGTTTTTTTTTTAAATATTGAAAAAGTGTTGAAAAAGTGTGGAAAAAGTTTCACAGTGTTGACATTGCGGTTCGCAGAGAACTGAGCTAGGAAAGGAATGACCACAAGGACAGAGAGCGGCTAGAAGTAGGAAGGGGTGAGTGCGCATGTGTGAGGGAGGAGATGGGGGACGCGTGAGCAGCAGGCAGGTAAGGGCAGAAGAAATAAACGCTAGACGAGTGAATACAGTTGGCAGCACCTGAAATCGTTCGGGTTTGAGCAGGGGTGGTGGGGTTACTTGACGCTTAAGCGAGAAGGGAAGGCAATGGAATGCGCCGGGCAGAACACCGATTGTATGTGAAGAGGCGGTGATATCAAGAAACGAAGAAAAGGGCTGGCAGGCGGGGCGGAGGAAGGGAAGGAGAAGCCAGAGAGCTGGAGTGAGGAGATTTTACGAGTATTTGCGAGCGGGAGTTACTGGCAACAATAGGAGTGTGGGAGCAAGGTCGGGCGGGCCATGAAAGGAGGCGAGTGAGGGAGAAGAGCGAGCGGGATACAAATGATGAGAGTAAGCACGAAACGGAAAGAGTTGTGGGACGGGCGAGATTTAATATGAACGGGTGAGGATTCGAGAACGGAATGAGGAAAACGACAAGAAGTCAGCGATAAGAGGCGTTAGAGTGACGTTCAGCTACGGGTGTGAGTGCAGTTGGGCAGGCAAGCGGATGATAGGGTTAGTGAGTGAGTGAGTGAGTGGGAAGATGGGTAAGTAAGCGAATTCGTGAATGGGTGAGAGGATCAACAGGAGAGTGGGTGCGTTACTAAGTGAGTGACTGACTGGGTGAGTGTGTGGGTGAATTAATGAGTGAGGTGGTTGGGTCGGTTGGTACGTAGGATGGGTGGGTGGGTGAGTGAATGTGTTAGGGTTCAACAGGCGAGTGGGTGCGTGACAGATATATTATCTTATTTATGAAGTTAGGTGCCACCGGGTTACCAGTTTGGAATTTAAATTTATTTATTTATTTATTTATTTATTTATTTATTTATTTATTTATTTATTTATTTATTTATTTATTTATTTATTTATTTATTTATTTATTTATTTATTTATTTATTTATTTATTTATTTATTTATTTATTTATTTATTTATTTATTTATTTATTTATTTATTTATTTATTTATTTATTTATGTATTTATTTATTTATTTATTTAAAATTAACAAACCCTCAAGGTGGAAATGACGACCACCACGCCCCTTCGCCAGGCGTCAGCCAACGCCTCCGCCGTTGGTCCGCCAGCCGGACGCGCGCGGAGTCCTTGGGGGCTGCCTGGCGGCGCGCGGAGTCCCTTTACGATGGACTGCGCCGACGAGCGGCCCTCAATCACCCGGCCGTCAGACGGGCGCGGGCGCGGGCGCGGGCGCGGGCGCGGGCGCGGGCGAGTGGCGTGGGCGAGTGGCGTGGGCGATAGGGCGCGTCACGGCCCCGCGCATCTCCAGCCGCCCCTGGGCGAGCGCTGCGGAAGGGCGGCTGCCTGGCCGGTGTTCGGACACGCGCAGCGCAGCCTTCAAAGCCTTCAAAGTCGTTTGCTACGCGGGTGCGCGCTTCGAATTTGTTTTCGGCGAAAGTTAAGTATTAATAAAAATCAATGCAGAAATACATACAATATACAGCTAATCTTCGTGTTATTTACAAAATACCAATAACACACTATACATGACTGTACAATAGGTTTATATAATTCATGAATACTCGTACAGCTGAACATATAGTATTCTTGTGTGCTTGTTAGTATGCTCAGTCTTATTCAAAAGCATTATAGAAAATCATGAAATTATATTTTGTGAAATACGGATTCAATTCTATATTGCAATGACATTTCCACTCTTTACGCAGATAATTACTAAATGCAAATTATGAATTAATAACTTCGTAATCGGCAATGATAATTCCAATCTTAAACAACTTATTATATATCTAGATAAATCAATCAAATTTCTCTTAAATAATTTCATGAATATTCTATCACATTAATGCAAATAATTGTACTTAAACGTTGCAAATGTTCTGTTAACTAAGTCTGTTCTTGATTCAGTTTACACGCTGTATAAAAACTTAAATTGCCAAACGTTTTTTCTTTGAAGGGCATTATACAATCCGAGCACAATCTCTACGAATTGCGAGCAAATCTCTCGTGGCCAGCATGACGAATAGCCGCAGAGGGGCGGCGAAAGCGGAGCAGCGTTCAATCGAACAGGCGTTGCCTCAAAAGATACAAAAAAGCGGTCAAGACTCAATCACCTGGCAACGGGGCGCTGGGACCAGCCCCGCCGAAAACTGGGCAACCGGAGATTGTGTCCAATGCAGAGTATGATTCAATATGGCGGCGCGGCCAACGGCGTCTCGGTGGAAGATGACCTTCGAACTTTGAGACCAGGAGATCGGGGAAAGGAGTAAAGGAAGTATAAGGACTCGAATGTTTAGCCAACAAATTGGGAACTTGCGATGATAAATTCTTACACAGTGATATTCACACATGTAGATCATTGGTCACAAATACTTTTTTTTAAACACAAGGAATAAATCATTAGATTAATACTACACACACATATTACTTTCATTTAATTTTTCTTTCTCTGAAGTGAGAAAGTTATACTTTAAAAGCAACGTGAATATAATTCGAGTGAAAACTTTGAAATAGTTTACGCAAATTGCTTCTATAACAATAATCCTAGTTTTATTAATTTAATTCTTTTAGTTTCTGATCAATTCTTCTGATCCTGAAATAGATCTTTTATTTAAGAATAAATAGAAAACACAAAACGAATATTTAAGAAGAACTTGACCAATTTCAAGATAAATAGCCTCTTTCGCATATGAATATGTATCCTGATCGCTTTCATAAATTGTATAAGAATGTGTGATATTGTACGCACATCGTAATAATCAATTGTAAATCAACTGAAAACTTGACGACTTTCTGTGTGAACAAAAATGGTTCATTTTTACACGACACTTTTTCGCGAGTTAAATGTCTGCATGTAAAAAGAGATAAAACATCTCATGGAAAACTAAAGAAGCTTCAAAGAATAGTAAATTTTGCCATTATCAAATGCAGTCTTCTAGGAACATCGCGACAAATATACCTTTGTAGTGACAAAATTAATTTTATGAGATTTATGTAATTAAAGAATTATAACAAATACAATTTACATGCTTTTGTTTGATAAACGTTTCTTACGCATATAAAAGTCTAAATGGATTTTTGTAATATGACCATACTTTAAAAATCGACTCACAGGATACAATGCAATGAACAATAACATTTCTAACAGGAAAACACATTGCAACCCTTACGTCCGTTTTTAGTGAATGCATTGTTAAAACACTAAGTAATAGAAATTTTATTATGAGTCGAATATAAGTACTGATTTTAAGAAATGGGTTAATATATTAGTCAAAAGGAGGTTTCATCAAAGCAAATTAAAAAACACATTTCTCTAATTCCTTGTTGAACAATCTGTACAACTTTAACTCATTTCTTATCTCACAAAAAGGGACACTCCCTAAGCACCTTATCTTCCCCCGACGGTGCCAACTTTTCCCATGGAGCGGTCCGTGATAGCATCTTGAGCACGCAGCGCGGCCGGAGTCCGCTTAAATCCTGGCAAAATATACAAACGAGCGCGCGCCGGCGCTGGGCCGACGGACTATTAGTTATTTGATTTCCCGAAAATAACGACCCAAGCTCTTTTTAATTAAACAGATTTCCGAGCGGATAAATCAATACGAAGCCGACGAGCGCAGCCACTCGGCCGGGCTGGCTGCAAAGGGGTGTGCTCCGACTCCATTCAGATCTAGTGCCAACGCGCGGAGTCAATAGACGGGGGAACAAAACGATCCTTCACCATCGACGGTTTTTACTACTTAAAACTGCGCTTCGCTGGACAAATGTGTGGTAGATGATTGCCTTCTCTCACGGGCGTTATGTATAATGTATAAGTGATATTTGAGTGCTTTTTGACTCTTTAAGATGATAGAATTTTGGTGCTGGTATCTACAACGTTAAGAAAGACGTTTTAAAGATATTTTTTCTAAAACGTTTTAGCGTAAATTTAGCATACTCGTTTATGCTATGTTGATTCTCGAATCCAGATTTAGAGATTGGACACTACACGGAACACATCAATGTGTTAAAACACATCAAATTTTATTCTTTAAATTACTACTCTATACAATAAAAATTTGAAGAAACAAAAAGGCGAACATCATCTCCATCTTGCCTTATTTCAGTGATGGAAATGGTTTGATGTAGTTCTAAAACTAAAAGCAAAAACACCTAAAATAAAATAATATAAACTTAAGTAAAAGGCCGCTAAATTTTCGGAAGTATTGGCCTTGTCATTACTTAATAATAAATAATAAACAACAAATTATAATAACAAATACCTAATAAATGTTCTTCGACAGATGTCACATTACAGTTGATTCATGGCTTATAGCTCCGATCCCAAGCCAGAGTCTCGTCCAGAATTTGAGAGACCACAGGCGTGACTCCGGCGCCTGGGCTTCGCAGTGGAATCCGTTGCGCGAGGTAGCGCCCAGGCGGCTGGCTGGCTGCCACGCGGTGCCGCCTTTGCGTCTGCCTCTGCCGCGCTCCGCGGCGCGGCGCGGGGCGGAGCGGGGCGGGGAGCGGGGCTTTTGCGGAGGTGCGAACGACGCGCCGGCGGGCACTGCCGCCGCCGCCGCCGCCGCTACAAAGAGCGAAAGCTGCGCAGTGAAACGCCAACGCGACTGGCGCGCGCGCGGGCGCAAATACATAATTTCATCCGGCGAGAGCGCGACTCCCTCACACGCGCGCCCGGGCGGAAATGGCAGCCACGTAATGTAATGAATCTGGGCGGGCGGGCTGGCAATCAGACACGCGGTTATTGTAGAAACGTACCGGTTTTTTGATTCGTAGAATTGATAAATAGAAAAAAAGAGTGTTTTGTTGGTGTAGTAATGTAATATGTCACTCGTATTTAAAAGATTTCAAGGTAAAATAAATTTTAATATTGTTCCGTTCTCTTTCTGGTGAATATGAATATGTTGTACTATTTACTTGTAATGTGTTAATGAACTCGTGTTGTGACTATCCGATATTATTCAAAAGAAATTAGTACTTTAAGTAACTTCTGAAGTAATAAGAATGAACAATTAGTAGTAGAAACTGAATTATCTGACAGATAAAAAAGTGGTCACTGAAATTTAAGAATTTTTAATTCGACAATAGGATATATTGGATTCTAATGAATGCAGGTTTGAGAATTAACTGACTTTTTAGACCCTCTCAAAAATACTAATCATCAATATTTAATATTAATAGTTATTAACAGCAAATACCCAGTTTGTTGCGTAAGTGATCGTCAGCTAGTAAAGACAACATTGTCCTTGCTGCAATTCTTACAGCTGATACCCCACTTTCATACAGAATTTGAAATACGCATGACCACTCTTATGTCTGCGTACATTAAACATGTACTTCGTATCCATTAATATTACAATCATAATGTTGAATGAGAAGTACTCATTTTTGGTAAAGCCATATGAATGAATGATCATTATCTTTATCACAAATTTTACTCATCCACTACACACTGCTGCTGCCCATTTTATTTACAAACACACATATTTATTTCTGCACGTAGTTCATCAAACTTTCACCCATCCTCTAACACGGTGTACTTTGCGATACCGATACCGACTTAGCAGCAACATTTTTCTAAAATTTTGCATGCATTTGTCTTCGTGTATCTTCAGCACCAGAAGATTAGCCTATCTTGTTTACGAATTACCTTTCCTTTTCATTCAGTAAAGTATCCAATTCATTTCCTTCATTCCAGTCCATTGCCCTCTGAGCTACTGCTACCAACGCACTCTGCTCTTCACAATTTTTTAATGGAAACAATGTTTACAAACAGAGACATAAAAACTGTTCACGTAGAATTTATCTACTTCATGAACACAACTCCCAATAGTCTGTCGTACGTGTACAAGAAATGTCATCAATATAATATTATCATCAATATAATGTTATTTCGCAGAACGGTTTTACCCCAAAGCGGAAACTTTTGTTTAAGACCAAAAAAACTGCCCGATGTTTTATGAACTATCTTTATAAATTTTTATAGTCAAAATATAGTATTATTATACATAAAACACGTATAAAATAAAAAAAGTTGTCATTACTTTAGATTTTTATTTGTTCGCTTAACCCACAACCTGAGCTATTTGCTTCATCAGAAAACGTAACATGTTCTTCTTCTCTGATGGTCTGAGCCTGGGCCTCCGCCTGCGCTGGAATCAGCGCGCGCCAGATGGAAACAAACGAGGCGGGCGGCGCGGGCGGGCGGGCGGGCGGGCGCCGAGTCGCGCTTGTTTATTGAACGCCGCTGCGCATCGGACCCGTGGCCGACCGAAGGTATCTATTATACACAGCGGGCGCAGGGGCGGGGGCGGGGGCGGGGGCGGGGACAGGCTGACCGGAAGTGACCGCTGCGACACACGGCGTGACGCACGTGGGCCCGAAATGGCGCGAATAGTCCGATAGGCTAAACGATGCTAGTCTACATCAGGGGTACCGAAAACGGTGGTTCTATGGCCACTACCCAGGGCATAAGCGGGCAAACGGCATTTCAACAAGATTGTGCGAAATTCTTCAAGTCTCTTATGTGAGAACTATGTTTGTTCTTAGAGAGTTGCCACCATAGCACATCCAAAGGGTGGTGCTGGAATCTGTGTCCCTGAAACTATTCTCTGTGGCTTCCAAGAATACTTTCGTTTCGTTTCCGTTTTACTAAAAGCATACAAATGTACGCGAGAGTAATAATGTTTCTAGTCATGAAATACTTTCTCCTTTTCTGGTTTCTTTACCTGGATATTCAATATATCATCTATCAGTTTGTGGTCTAGAACACACAGCGGACTTTTGTTAAACTTCAATAGAATTCGCTATTCCAGAGCGTTGCAGAAATCTGCAGGCATATAATAAGACATGAGGATTCCCTAGCTACTTTAAGGCATTAAAAGATTTTGTGCGTGACCCAGGACAACATCCGGAACCCAACGTTTAAATTTTGATTTTATTTACGTCTTGAACTATTTTTATAAACTTACATAACTAATTATTTACTACTTGTCGATTTATTTAAACAAAAACATATTATTTCATTTCTACTTCTACAAATGACCAAATAATCGAGTTTATCTCACCAATATTAATTTTTAATGACAAATATATTACATTTTTTGTGTCAAATAAAGGACTATACATGTTCATAACGCAATGAACTCCACTATATTACACTAAGACTTATAATACTACAAATATTTCAAAAATGTATTGTCAATGTTCAGTTTGCGAGTGAATAGTCCTTAAGTTTTTACAACCATACTAAAAAAGTTGTATGAACTCAAATAATAAGTTACACTTTTGATACATTGCACGATATTCTGATAAAAAGCGACGCTGAAGGCGGTTGGCCTGACACCAGTGGGAAGTGTCACATAAGGGAAGTCAACGTTTCATAAGAAAACTGCAATTATTTATTTTCCAGTTGTCCATTTATGAATGTGGAAGATCTTGTATGTATCGTATGTGATGTAAAAATCCGGTCACATGGCTGGAAATGATTTACCAGTTCGTGGCGCCCTCCATCGGTAATGCTGGAATTCAACAGGGTGTTGGCCCACCCTTAGCCTTGATGATAGTTTCCCCTCTCGCAGCCATACTTTCAATCTGGTGCTGGAAGTTTTCTTGGGGAATGGCAGCCCACTCTTCACGAAGTGCTGCACTGAGGAGAGGTATCGATGTAGGTCGGTGAGGTCTGGCACGCAGTCGATGTTCCAAAACATTCCAAAGGTGTTCGGTAGGATTCAAGTCAGGATTCCGTGCAGGCCAATCAATTACAAGGATGTTATTGTCTTGTAACCACTCCGCCACAGGCCATGCAGTATGAACAGGTGATCGATCGTGTAGAAAAATGTAATCGCCATATCCGAATTGCTCATCAACTGTGGGAAGCAGAAAGGTGTTTAAAACATCAACGTAGGCCTGTGTCGTGATAGTGCCAGACAAAACAAGGGGCGAAAGCCCCTTCCATGCAAAACTCTATCACACCATTTTGGACGTGACCAAATACATTTGATCACACAGTGTAAGCTTTCTATAACTCATGAGCAAACATTTCTAGTTTATCAAAATGTTGCTACCTTAGCTTTGTTTGGTATATTAATTTACGTCAGTCTTGTCTCATAACTTTTCAAGCGTTCGCAGAAACAAAGGGTGCAAGCCTCCTCCAAAAACCCGAACACGCCATGACACCGTTTTGTACGCTTCCGGATATTTTTGATCACATAGTGTGGATTATTTTTTTACGAACTTTAATTGTTCTGTTCAAAATATTGCAGAAGCTAATATTAAACGAGTACAAAATTATTTTTTTTAAATTGGCATATGGGTGTCTTTTGCTTATGGTCACTCGTATGTATGCAAGTGTTTAAAGACATAACCCCTAATCATGTTTACGTGAGAGCTTCCCAACCGCAAATACACGTATGGTATGGTAGAACGTTGAGGGATCCAAAATAGTACGAAAGAAAATTTAATTGGGAATATGCCTCTTTATTGGTGTTCGAGTTTATGCAATTTACGCAATGTCTTATCACATAACTATAAATATATTCTGTATTTAGCTGCGACACAATTAACAATATATATATATATATATATATATATATATATATATATATATATATATAGTGGCGAAGCGTCTTCATTGTTTCATAGAACCAACCTTAAATTTATATTAATTAACACGTTGGTCACACGTTTAAAAATCAGTTCCGAATCTATAAATTCTAAGGATTCTTAATTCTGCTAGATTGAATACAACATGACGAATACGATGTACAACTGAAGTATTCGATATCCCTATTTTTATAGGAATATCTCAATCACTTTTTAAGCTTTGGGATTCATGGATAAGTGGAAAGTGTGGGCAAGAGAAAATAACTATTAAAATTAATGTCATTTTCACAATAATTTTTGGCAAAAAATGATGTATCAAAGATAGATATATAAAATAGAAGCATTTGTTTATGAAATTAAAAACGGGTAACCTGCAGCAAGAGATGACACTTTTTTACTTCTTTTTGTTTGTAAATGGAAAATGTTCCGAGAACTAACCTTTACATTTTTACGTGAATTTAATACCTCTTCGTGGAAAGGAAAGTTGAAATCTCACAAACAGATCGGACATTTGTTGTGTGTTATTAATGCTTTTAGTTAGTTGAATTTTAGCGACCACATCACTCAAAAATCTCTGCGGTGTCGGTGTGTCGCACTATTAGTTGGAATAAAAAGTGATTAAACAAATGTGAATACTAATTAGGTTAGGACCAATTTCTTCTCATGGGGTATTCTTTCGGAAATGGCCCGCTGCGTCTCCATGGGGTTTTGGTTCACCCCTACTGCTTCAGAGTCGTAAATGATCAGGAATTTGAATATTATATCTCTGGCATTCTCTTTAATGACCAGAGAGGTTTCCTCTTTTCTAGTTACGATTAAGCGCTTCGATTCACCTAAGATATTTGAGTCTCATACGTATTCTAAAATTGAAAATATTGACCAAACTACAAAAATCATGTACTTTTAGTGGTTTAAAATATCCTGGTCTATTGAGGGACTAATATGAACATCAACGGGCTATTGTTGCTATTGTCATTGTTTCATATTGTTCGTGTTTTATGGTGATTAAGTCATTTTTACGTAGTATCATTACACGTATTCTGCCACGTAGATGTGCATGATGCACGCATCTCCTCACCCCTACTCACACACACTCTCACTTACATGCACCCTACCCTACGCACCGGAAGAGCAGTCGGGAGCATTCAGCAAGACTCGCCTGCGGCGGTGTCCCGTTTATGAGAGATATCTGGTTTGGAAAAATCCCGCAAATCAATGGTTAATTTGGTGCCGGATCTCGGCGTCAAGCGGGGGAAGATCATATCAACCTCTCGTGATAAAAATAGCTGAATACTGCATTGATAACCTCAGCAGTTGACGCGCCCGGAATCACTAATCAACCAACTAGCCGGCCAAAATGTCGTCCCCGGGCCACCGTTTGGGCCCACTGTGCGCCTGCGGGCGGCGCGGCGCAAATCCAGGCGGGAGCTGCGTCCGCGCGCGGCGATCACGTACGCGGGAGCAGCAGCAGCAGCAGCAGCGGAGGCCACCGCCACCGACGCCACTTGCGCGCCGGCGTCGCCACGTGATACCTGCGGCGTGCGCGCTCCATTATTCATATGTTTGCCGGCTGGCAGCGCGCTAGCGGCCGACGGCGGCGGCGGGGCTCCGGGCAGTGGGCTGCGGAGCGTGCGAGTGTGCGGGAGGAGGGAAGGCCAAGCGATGCGCTGCGTGCAGGAGGGAAGTGAGATGAGAATGGGGGTGAAGAGACTTGTCCCACAGGGAGTCGGTGGTAGGGATATCTAGATACGTGTAGACATGGTGAAATAGAGGGGGGAGTGGATGGTAATGTATTTGGGTCTGTCGTGGAGGAAATGGCGGGGTAAGAGGACAGGGTGGTGGAGCAACAGGGGGGCGCGCTGAAAGAGGAGATGAAATGCTGGAATGTGTTATTGGTAATGGGTTGGATGGGAGAGGTAGGGGAACGACTCGATAAGGGAGTGTGGCTAAGAAGATGCAAGAGAGGTGGGGTATCAAAGGGGCGGGGTTAAGGAGTATCTGTTTAAATGAGTGGGGATGTAGATGTGTGGAGAAATGAGAGAGGTAGAGGAATGAATCGGCAGAGTAAAGAATTGACAGAACACGGAATTTGTGGGATAAGAGAATGGTGGGTGAACAATTGACAGGTTGAGAGAAAAATAACGTAGTGAGGTCGGGCGAGACTTAGTGAGATCGATGAGTGACGCGGTAGAGGTGGAATAACGCGAAAACCCTAATGGTCAAGCGGGTGGAAAGGCAAAACAGAGTTGGGGCGCTAAATTTAGGGCGGCATCAGAATGGGAGGTGGCGGAGGGTTTCTTTGCGCCAGCGGGATGGTGAGGAGACGTAGCTAAGTTTACAGAGCGGCGCGGTTAGGGGCGGGGATCTCTTGAGTGGCGATACAATTAAGCGAAGGGTGGCAGCACTGCATAATAATAGGGTGACAATCCTAGGTTGATTAATTGATGCTTCCACGCATGTCAACTACTACGATCATTAATTCGGATAGTGTAATGAGTGGTTATAAGCATAGAGATGGCGGTTTTTCTAACTAGCTGGTGAATATGATTGAGGTGTGGCCTGCACTTTGGCTGACAAGAGATTTTCACTACCAGGTATCTCCTCCAGCGGGGCACTGACTTAGTATGAATAAGATCGAAATCCCCGACTGGTATCTAGACATGTGTGATAGTACAGAAAATATAAGAGAAAGTGTTTATTATGTGGGAAACGGGGATGGATAAAAGCCAGGAACGAATGATGCGCCTTGCCGTTGACCGTTTTTAAGAGTACTACTCTGGGACCTGATGTTCACTGGAGAAATCATAGAAAACTACCAAACAGATCAGCTGGTCATTATAATTCTTCTCAAGACAGCGGTTACACCCGATCTAGTTACGTAGCTAGTAGTAAATCCTCTACTGCTTCGACTCGAACCCTAGGACGTACCGTACAGAGTCGCTACAAAGACGGGACTGGAGCTAAATTCAGCAGGGGCAATGTCGAGGAGGGATAGTGAGCCGAAGGGGTTAGAGGGGCGGAGGGGTTGAAAGGCCCGGGGGTTCGGAGGGACGGAGGGGTTTGGGGGGACGGAGGGGCGGAGGGGTTGGAAGGAAAGGGATGGAGGGGCAGGAGGGGTTGGAGGGGCAGGAGGGGTTGGAGGGGCGGAGGGGTTGGAGGGGCAGAGGGGTTGGAGGGACAGAGGAGTTGGAAGGAAAGGGATGGAGGGGCAGGAGGAGTTGGATGGGCGGAGGGGTTGGACGGGCGGAGGGGTTGGAGGGGCGGAGGGGTTGGAGGGGCGGAGGGGTTGGAGGGAAAGGGATGGAGGGGCAGGAGGGGTTGGAGGGGCGGAGGGGTTTAAGGGGCAGAGGGGTTGGAGGGACAGAGGGGTTGGAGGGAAAGGGATGGAGGGGCAGGAGGGGTTGGATGGGCGGAGGGTTTGGAGGGGCGGAGGGGTTGGAGGGGTTGGAGGGGCGGAGGGGTTGGAGGGGTTGGAGGGGCGGAGGGGTTGGAGGGGCAGAGGGGTTGGAGGGAGAGTGTTTGGAGGAGCAGTGGGGTTTGAGAGGGCGGGGTGTTGGAGGGGCGGAGGGAGGGCAGGGGAGCGGGGCGAGGAGAGCGCGCCGGGCGGAGGGGCGGGGCGACGCGGAGCGAGCGCCACCGCGTGGCTGCGCTGCGCTGCGGAAAGGGCCTAATGGTGCTTCATAATTGGCTTAGGGGCACAAAGCCGTTATTCACCCACCGGCTCCGCGCGCCCATTCTTCAGCCTTGTTTACCGTGCACCTCCACGGCGGCGGCGCGGCCGGGTTGCCGGGCGCGGATTCTTTCCCTCGCACAGCGCGCCCGCCCATTCCGCCCCCCCCCCCCCACCTCACCATTCCACCCCGCCGCCGCCTTTCACGCTGGCCCGGTTCAAATGGCGGCTGCGCAGAGGCCTTGGCGTTCGCCAGCGCACGTGGCAGGCGCCGACGCGCGGCTTCCTGCCTACCGCCTGTTTTCGGCTTCCTGTCACGGGCCTCCTCGCACAACGAGTGGCTGAAGCCGTCAAAACAAGACTATAGCAGAAGTCAGATGTAGGAGACTTCGCGGGGCAGGGAAGGAGGCTTGCTACGTCACGCTGTTTTCATTTGCGAATAGACTAGTAAATAGCGCGTCCATAGGGCAATCTATCTATCTTATACCTCCATGTGTGGACGCTGCTGAGAAACCTGTGGCGAACATGTTGAACTACTTTCCGTCACGCTGTGGATAATGGTGTTTCAACCCTTGGCGATCCATATAGTATTTGTTGTGGAGAAGCCGGGTTCACATAATTTATTCTACTGCGTTTTCCCCATTTATTGTATCTCTCATTAATTCATTTGGGTCATTATTCACATAACAAAATACCAAAATCCCTAATACACTGAAATCCCTCGTCTCTGTTGTGGGTACAAAGCTAGTAACTTGCATCATAATCAATTGAACGTTACAGGCACACACAATACTACCAATGTAACGATCATCACCAATTCGTAACACATGACTGGCGGTCCGTTTAGTTGGGTGCAACTAAACATCTCTCTGAATGTCTGACATAAGCAATACATGCCTTTGTGATAGAAATTTTGAACTTTTGTTTTCCCACGATTTATTACTTTTTGCATTATGGTTAGCTGTAGATGACTTAAACACCAGTTTTAAAACATCGTTGGTGAAATTATTACTACAGTATCATTCAAACTTCAACAACACGTCAGTTGTCTATAACCAGGTTAATTTCATACAGTAAACAATGCTTGTTTTTGACCTCAGAGATACTGAAAGAAGTGGCCATATTCTTAGTTTTGAAATTTTTAAATTCACTTTTATAATGCTTTTACAATATATTCAGTTGTATAGGACAGTGATTTACCATTAACTGTATTAATGTATGAAATTGTTTCACGCTTACTCTCTAAGATGTGAAGCATTTAATTATAATTCCATTTTTTTTTCAACCAATTGAACAATAGAACAAGTGGAATGTCATCGTAAGGATTCAGTATAAATGAATAAAGAAAGCTATAAAATGTATTTGCATTGTGTAAAGAAAAATAGTTGTCTACACGTGAAAGAAAATAATCTGTTTTTATGAATAGTACTAATACAAATCATACTATTTCAGATTCTTATTACAAACTACAATTCTTAAAGTGTCTGGTGGCTTAGCAGGTTGGTCAGCGTGCTCGCTTTCCAAGACGTGTCTCCAGGTTGGATTCCCGATCAGGCAAGTGTGCGTTTGCTTTGCAATGTCCCAGTATATGTAGCAGTATGACAATGAGAAAATTCTCTTCTGAGGTTGAGAATATCAGAATATGTCATGAGGATCTCTTCGTGTCAACCACAAGTACCTTCGCAATAATGGCCGCCAGGTTGGGACGTAGCTGGTAGGAAAAACCCTTAAAGTATATTTGCAAAAATATAAAGCCGGATTTACTGAATTAAACCAATCACTTTTATTCATACACCACCACATTTTATAAGTAATATTGTTCTCACTTTTCGTCCCGCAAAACCAACATGAACACTTCTCTGCCAGTCTTTTTATAGACCCAATCTCACATAAACCTCTCCATATCTTGACCAACCGAACTCCTGCACGTTTTTTTCCACGAAAACACCTTACGACTACAATACACACGATCGTTTGGAAGAATTTCCTCTCGACCAATCCTCTGCAAACGAACCTCATCCCCCAACCCTCCTCCTCAAAGAAAGTTACCTCACGCGCCGCAGAATCAGTTCCTCGGCACCTCTGAAAAACACCAACATTTCTAAGCGGAAGGGGGCGACTTCGCGAAGTCTTTACACCGCCAGGCGAGGGCGAGCAGTTGCAGAAATGACGAACGGCGGTGCAAATTAGAAATAATCTTGAAAACGCGTTTTTGCGCTTTCCCTGCCTCTGTTTACGTACAACCAGCTTCTTTCAGCTCATCTGCACCCACTCGGCACACCACTTGAATACCACCCGCGATATACACCGCGCCTTAAAAGAGCTTTTTAAACGTAAAGAGAAGGAATGGGAGCTGCGAGTTAGGACTCTTCCCGCAGAGGGAGGATAAAAATCCTGAAGGTAATTTGTTATGTACCAAACATTTAAAAACAGTTTCAATGGTTTGAATATAAAAAAAACTTGATATTGAATTAAATTTGCAAAGAACTTCCCCTCGCCATACATAAGTAATTTCTGCAGAATAAATAGCAACTTTTGATGATGGATTATTAAGGGAAGTGTAATTCACCTTTTGCATTCAATTCGGAGTTGTTCTCTTTCAGAAGTTTTTCAGCTTTCCTTCTTTTCGCTGGCGAGCGCTGCCGGCTTGAGGATGGCTTACGCAGATCTGCAAGTGTCTGCATCGCAGGAAAGGAGGAAGAGAGAGAGAGGGGGGGGAGGGAGGGAGGGAGGGAGGGGGAGAGCAAGGAAAGTGGGAAAGGAGATTTAGACGGGGGAATGAAAGTGGAAAAGAAAGTAAATAACAAGTTGAAATAAGACGATGAGGACTTATGCGACAGAAATATTTCCCGTTCGTTGCTGCGGCAGTCGGAAGATGCAGATAAGTCTGTATTTATCAGCGTGGGATAGAAACGGATGAGTCCCTGCTGCGGGTCGATTGAATGGAAGTCGCAAAAGATTACGTCAGTGCGAGGATTCCGAAAGAAATGAATTGAGGAATTATATAAAGCCGGATGTGTAAGGGATGCTCTGGGAAGTTCCCAACAGACACATCGTCAAGCAAGTTCTTAAGCATGGTTACTGACAACCAAGCACTTTTCACACCTACGAAGTATAAACTAAATACACATAGACTTTATGATATAGAACAAACGTAATCGCACCTTACAATATCTCCCTATAAGAATACACTTATCTACTTAATGTAATTCACCCGCCATACGACAATGCCTAAGTTCGGTACAATGAATTCAATAGTAGTTAAATCCAACTGGAATTTACTATGCAATGAAAGTATTACAATCTAGAACTAGTGCCGACTTTGACTTGTCACTTGCTACAAAACAAAGCATCGAAAAGAGCTTATTTGGCTGATAAAGCACTAAACACTAAACGCGACAACACTAGTTTATTCGGAAACCTTTGTTAAAGCAAATTTAGTTCACTATTTGAACTGGAATTCATTTTTTATTTAACATTTCATTAATGCTTCGTCATACAGAGCAAATGACAAACATTCAGTTTCATGAGATTGGTAGTACCGAAACTCCACCATTTTGGAGTTGATTCAAATTTTAATGTCTGGTATTACGATTCTTGACATTGCTACGAGAAAATCATAGTATACCTACATTCTGTATTGCGTATCATTTACCCGTAGATTTATTACGTGTTTATATAATATTGTTACTCACGGCTTTGATACATTAACTAACCCAAAGTAATGCAAAAGTGTACTTTTTAAAGATTTCCTACCATTCGAATTTTCTTTGTAGAAACACCTGTTTTGAAAAAAAATGGTTTATTCATTTGTATTGTAATCTTAAGGTAAAATTTCAGATTTCCTCGAAAACAACAACAACAACAACAACAATAAACAACTACTACGTGCCACTGAAGATTAGCAAACTTGTAAAACTATTTGACGTCCAATATCAAGTACTTTTTAGTATTTATTTCTCGCAATTTGAAGGTAATGCAAGAATATGCTAGGACTTTATAGTGTAGATGTAAAATTAACTGCGTAACTCAATTTGATTTCGCACGTAACGACGTCCGAGTGAAATAAAAAATCATATATCAACTTACTAACTCTATTACTCAGAGAAATATAATTATAATTACAAAATTGTAATGAAATGAGAGAATTGACTATTGTATGTTTTAACGAATTTTTAAATTGCAGCTGAAATCATCGAAAAAATGTATCATAAAAATTTCCGTATCTTGAGTTAAGCTTACTGAAATTAGTATATAGTTACATCTGCATATTTTACATGTTATGAAAATGTCAATAATGTCTTCTTAAATATCAATGCATTTAAGTTTAACGCAGGAAATATACATTTTAAAATGTGATATATGATGTTATATTTTGTCGTGTGATGACAAGCAGATTCTTTTTTTCCATGCGCAAAACAGAAATAGTGACAGAAACTGCGTCGACTATACATGTAATTTAGCAGAAAATTGTGTTTGCAAAAAAATCCACGATATCATAGATACAGTCGCCTTTTTGCATTTGTATGCAAAGGACGATGTGGCAGAAAAGGACAGAAATGAAAAGAGAAATAGATTATGATGAAAAATCACTTACCGAAAAATGAAGTTTGCGCGAGCAGAACCAGGCATCCAGCTGCTCTGAAAAAAAAGTTGTTTATTTTAGCTGGAGGCAAATAAAACATTCCTTAGTATGTTCAAAATCAAATATTAATGTTTTCTAAAAACTTTTTCTTTAAATTATTCTCACTTTTTTACTTATATTGACGTACATAAACATACAAAATATGTTTCAAATATTTTATTATTTTGAGAAGGCTATTAAAACAAATCAGAATGTGCTAATTGGCTTACTTTTATGTATGTGCTAATTGTGTAACCTGTTTAGTGTTCTCAAAACATTTGTGCATAATATTTTTCTGGTTTCTGAGACACGTATTGCATGAAGTTACAAACGCCCACAGGAAGGGCCAAGCTGTTGGCCTTTAGTAAGTTGATTTCAAATTAATGTTTATTGCTGCATTTAGTAAAATGTACTAACAGTAATTAATAGCAGAAATGTATACTTTTGTAACATGAAATTTTGTAATATCGTACTGTCGAAAGCCTTTTTTAGGGCAGGGCATTTTCAAATCGGTTAATTATCTTCATCGCACGATAGTATGGATCGCACCATGCTGAGTCCCAAAAAGATCTATAGGAGAGGCATTCCATTTTTTTCTCCATTGGTGTGAGTAGTAATATACCGGAATAAACATTCGTTCTATGCTCAGTAAAGTCTTGAACTTTAATAATTAGCTTTCTCTTTGCATTGATAGTCTATTTGCTAAAATATATTGCCTCTCAACACAAATTATAAATACGAAAAGAACGTTGTGATGTGCAAGGTGAATTGACTATAAAGAATTTATTATTCTCATTTTATATGCAACAATTTATTCAAGAAGTAATTTAGAAGTCACTAACAACCACTTTAAGTGATACATATTCTCAGAAAAATTGGGCATGTATTTTGGACGAAAGAGAAAAATGCGATGGATCTCCTATGTCAAAGTATATTACAAGTGTACAAAAATACTATTCTTCGTAATTTGGTGAGCAAAAATATGAAATATCTTTGAAAATGAAAAAACGTGGTAAGGTCTAAGAAGAAAAGTCAAGCAAAACTGATGACAACTACCTTTTGACATTTAGAGAATAATATTGAATCATATTATCTTAGACTTCAAAAACCGAACAAATGAAAATGCCAGCGGGCCAAGGAGGTCCGTGTGGTGCATCGCAGGGTTAAGTAAGATAACAGTTCCAGTTATGATACACATTTCGAATATAGAGAGACGTTTCCAAAGTCGGACAGAGCAAACGGCCGCCAAGAGATTTAATTCAGTTAGTCTTCAAGAAGACTGAAAACAGTTATCTGCCCGCAATACTGAACTGTATTGCGGAGTTGCATATTCTACGATTGAAACCAAAACTGTTACGCGAAATATGGACCTGAAAGATAGCCTTAAATATGCATTAATCCATTCTGCCAATAATATAAAATTTAAACAATTAGTGAAAAATGTAATCCCTTATATATTTTAATGGGACGTTTGATGAGCAATTATAAACTTTATAATAAAAAATATAGTTCGCTATATGGCTTAATTACAAGTAAATGGATGTGTTTAGATATTTAAAATAATAATAGGAATTGAATGGATCCATTTATAAATATGAAAATATAATTATCACATAATTGCAATAATAGTAATTTTTGAAAAATATTTTTAACTGCGTAAAGTAATCAAAGTGTCATTACATATATTTCGATGACATATTTTATTTTGAAAACCTTTCAATGAATAAATATTAACGTTCTTTTTTGGTGAGATGACAATCAGCAGTTAGTAGGATACAACTAGTAGGATACAACAAAGACTCACTGAAATTTGCAAGAAAGGAAAAGAATTATTGCTTATTTGACATTCAAATATTATCTCATTTTTCAGTGTACTATTCGATTTGTTCCAAATACTTGTTTCCTTCCGCATCGTTATTTAACAACAATACAACGCATTGTCCCGTACATCACGGACGCAAAGACAAATCCAGCTGTCAGACTCCTCCCGCTGTCAAAATCCCAATATTTCGTCGTGCGCCGCGCTGCCTCTGCGAGCGGAGGGCGCGAGGTCGTAGTGCAGCAAAGGGCCCGCCCTCGCGACCCTTCGGCCCTTCATCCTCCTCGCCCCCACCGTCACACTCCCCGCTTCTGTAGCCGTTGCGGATTCCGACGCCCTGCATCACCACTTCGCCCCTGATTCCCCTCACCAGCAAGCCTCTTCCGCCTTCCCCACCGCCCACGCCGTCCCCACCGCCCCCACCGCCCAAGCTATCCCCACCGCCCAAGCCATCCCCACCGCCCACACCGTTCTCACCGGCCACGCCATCCTCACCGCCCACGCCGTCCTCACCGCCCACGCCGTCCTCACCGCCCACGCCGTCCTCACTGCCCACGCCGTCCCAATCGCCCACGCCGTCCCCATCGCCCACGCCGTCCCCATCGCCCACGCCGTCCCCATCGCCCACGCAGTTCCCCCGCCAACGCTGTCCCCACCGCCAACGCAGTCCCCATCGCCCACGCAGTCCCCACCGCCCACGCAGTCCCCACCACTTTGTCGCCACCCCACCTCTGACCTCGCCATCCAAGCCACAAGCCCCTTCACACCCACCCGACCGCGCTGCCACCATCACCTCCCACGTCAACTCTGTCCCCCGCGTCCACCGGCGAGGGAGCTTTATTAAAGTAGCCATATTTCTGCGGGCGGGGCGCCCCTAACCGACGCGGACAGCTGCATCGGCAGCCCGGCCAGCGGAGGCGGGCGGTTGGGCCGGGAAGGGGAGGGGATAAGGGGCCGGGGGGGCGCTGGACAGCATTGGCGCTGGCGGTGGCGCAGTGCAGGGGAAGGAGGACGAGCTCCCAGGGAGAGGAATATTCATACTGCGATATACTGTGCCGCGAAGGTGCTGATATGAATGTGATAAGAAATTGAGAGATCGACTCGTCGTCGAATGGACATACAACCACAGTGTGATATAAGCTTTTGAAGTGTAAGAGCGAAAATAAATGAGAAGACAGACGCGGCTACGCTCAGAAGTGAACGGAAAGATTATTTGGTCATTGTGACAAGAAAATTGCTGTGAACGCATTTTGTAGACGCAGAGTTTAGAATTGAATTAAAGAACATATTTAGGCATACATTCCTGCATCTGTGATGCTAGGAATTCCTATACGTTGTAGAAATTCAAGAAGACACCAAGCCAAGCCAATTACAAGCCAAAAGAGAGAAGAGAAATGAAAGTAAAGTGTAGAAACGTGAAGTGGAATAAGATAAAAATACTGGTGCAAGACTCGCACAGAACAACTGCGTTCTCTAAGAAGTCGTGTTTGAAAAACTAGACGAATGCGCGTGTCGCCCGTAACGTCGCTCCCTCCATCACACCCGCGGACGCGCTCCGTTGAGTTGTTGGTCGCAACGCGGCAGGGCGGCAGATGGTTTGTCCACTCCCTTTAACAAAATCACCAAGCACCTATGGAAATAGACACAGAGCAGTTCACCAAAGAACATGTCATGGTTAACTTTCATCTTTACAATGAAAGCAATGAAAAATGGCAATGTGTGGATGGATAGATATTTATTATTTAGGACGATGTAGTAACCGTAGACGGTTGGACTTCAATGAACGCGAGTAAATATATGTACATTCATAACCATGAGCGTCTGCAAGAAGGAAATAATTGTAGTAACGAAAACCTAAAGAAGGCTACAAAAACGTGTAAGGAAATGAAGATAAAAAAGAAGTAACAAAGGTTTAGAAAATATATTGCCTAAATGAACATAAACATGAAAATGAAACCAGACAGGTTAGGGAATTTCCTTTACTTATTTCTTCTCATTCCCATCTATTCCCTTTCATACTAAATTTTATGTTTAGCCGGAAAAACAATAACAGTTTAAGTAGTGTGGAAATCTACAAGAAGTGAATAATAATATAGATAAAGACGAAAGAGGAAATTAAAGTGAAAGGAAAAAATCTGAAAAAGTGAGAGATTAAATTCCGTAACAGATTCCACCTGGATATCCGCAAACAGGTGCGGGATAAATGAGAAATTGGTTGGAACTATCTTAAACCTCATTTCCTCGGTTCTCTCTCTCTCTCTCTCTCTCTCTCTCTCTCTCTCTCTCTCTCTCTCTCTCTCTCTCTGCCTTTCCCTCCGTACAACCAACGACCCCGTCCTCTTGCCCTTTTTACTTATAAGCTGGTGGAGATCGACCGATTTGTCCAATCCGCTAGTAGGCTTAATAAACCCAGAATCGTGTGACCCAGTGATCGTTTCACAAAGTACGAGAGTTTAGATTAAACAAATAACTATAGGAAAAATGAACCAGAATTACGACCAAGTAAAATGGTACATTTAAATTGATATATGAAAATAAAACTTTGATAAGTCATGACTATGTAGAAATGAGCAAATATGGGATAGCAAAGAACGTGAGTGTATTGAAGTCAGAGATCACGAGCGACAAGAAGAAATTTACTACAGAATTAAAAACTCGAGGCGCATTACGAAAACAGAAAATCAAGAAAAGAAGAAAAAGGAACGAAAACAAATTCTTTCGATATCATGCCTAAATAGCGGCATGAAGACGAAAAATAAAACGAGAGGTTACGGAATCCCTTGTGGCCCGCCCCTCCGATCCCCGACCCCCTCGCGCCGATGTCCGCCCCTCGCCCTCCTGCCTCGCCGACGGCTGGCGGGCTCGCGCCGTTCGGCGGCGGCTGGCCAGTCCGCGAAGCCTTAATGAAAACACGACGGCGAGGCCGCCGGGCGCTCCCCCAGTGACAGTTATTGTGGCCGAAATGAAAACGGGATGCCGCCCGGTGCCTCATCACCGCGCCCGGAAAATAAGCGGACGTAATTCAGAAACGAGACAAGCTCGTGAATTATGCAAAACAAAAGTGATGTATGACGCCGCGCCGCCGGCCACCGCTCGCCGCCCCGCGGCCGGCCCAATGAATTTATTTCCCGCGCACGCGCCGCCGCCGCGCCGGGCGCCAGTCTTTTTTTTTTTTTGCGGGCTCTGGCGCCCACGCGCCGTCATCTGCCCGTTCGCCTTTTTTTCTTTCGCGCCGCTGAAGGCGGTTGGCCTGACACCTGTGGGAAGTGTCATATAAGGGAAGTCAACGCTTCACAAGAAAACACGGGAATGATTTGTTTTCCCAGTTGTGGATTTATGAGTGTGGAAGCTCTAGTAAGTTCACTATGTGATCAAAAGTATCCGGACACTTGGCTGAAAATGACTTTCCAGTTAGTGGCGCGCTCCATCGGTAATTCTCGAATGCAATAGGGTGTTGGCCCACCCTTGGCCTTGATGGCAGTTTTCACTATCCCAGGCATACTTTCAATCAGAGGCTGGAAGGTTTCTTGGAGAAAGGCAGCCCATTCTTCACTGTTTGCTGCACCGACGAGAGGTATCGATGAAGATCGGTGAGGCCCGGCACGAAGTCGGCGTTCCAAAACATTCCAAAGGTGTTCGATAGGATTCAAGTCAGGACTCCGTTCAGACCAGTCCATTAAAGGGATGGTATTGCCGTGTAACCACTCTGCCAAAGGCCGGGCAGTATGAACAGGTTCTCTATCGTGTTGAAAGATGCAATCACTTTCCTCGAATTGCTCTTCAACAGTGGGACGCAAGAAGGTGCTTAAATATCAACGTAGGGCTGTGCCACACAAAATTGTTTGTGTGGCCCTAACATGTTAAAAAACATGTTAGAGCCACACAAAAAAACAAACAAGAGGTGCATCCTCCATAGAAAACACGACCACGCCATGACATCATTTTGAAAAATCCGGATACTTTTGATCAATCAATGTAGGTTTGAGCTAACTGAAGCACTTGGAGAAGCATGGGAACACCGATGTGATAATCACGTGTTACATAGGAGCAGGAATGAATTCTACTTACATTGTACCACCCCCATGCCCCACCCTTTCTCTTCCGTGCGTAGGACCCACTGCCCTGATGTGCCTCAACGCCCCCCCTCCCAGTTTTGTTATGCTCTGATCCATAACGTTCTGACCTGTTGTATTCCGCTCCGACGCGACCTACTTTGGTCTAATGTGCTCAGCTAGGGTCGCAACCAACCTCAGTGGTGCTTCGCTGCGTCTCGCTTCACCTAGATCTCGTCCATTCTTCTTCTTTGATCCTGTTCTTTCATATGCGGAAATTAGGTGACCCATTTAGATAGATTCCACAGTAATTGAAAACTCTTATCGATTCTCTGCATTCCTCATTGCTTCTTCAAGGACATACCAGTGGAGGTCTTGAATTGGTATATCCATCTCATGGCTGTTCTTCCTCGGCCTCTGTCTTCTTTCACTTTACCTTGAACTAGCCATTTATCACGCCATGGCCCATTCCTTAGTTCGTTGTGTCCCAGGAATCTCAGAATTCTATGTTTGCAAATACCCGCCGATCTCTCTTAAATGTTTAGTCGGTTTATGGTTTAGAGGTTAGTCTTTTTTCAGTCCACAATACTCTCAACAGTTGACGGTAGGCCCATATTTCAAAAGCATTATTGCTTCTGCTTTCTCAGGAGTCCAGTTTTATGTGCCATATGTCATCCCAGGGAAGGCTAAAGTATTGAGGAACCTTAGTTTACTATTTCGGGATGTGTGGCCATCTTTTCAAATTAAGGTAAGTCTACTGCCTCTTTCTAATGCAATTCGTCTTCTTATTTCTTTGCATGATACTCTAACGGCCTGGCCAAGGATACATAAAGTCTGTCACTTTTTCATAGTCTTTTAGTGCGTTTGATGGTGAGAGTACTCGACCTTTATCCACTATCATCACCTTAATTTTGGCCTTATTAATAGTCAATCAATATTTGTTGTTCGTCTTCCCTGATCGTTTTATCATTTCTTCCTCAGAATCTGCACAAAGTGTGACCAATCATGATGCAGCGTGCAGTTAAAAAAATTCCAGGGCAGAACTACAATCGGATCCCTGGAGGGTGCAGCTATAGGCCGTGTTAGGATCTTACCCCACCATACCACAAATTGTCGTTATGTGAAAAGATATTGCACTTCACGAATTATTTCTAAACCATGATAAAATATCCAATTATTGAAATAGTCACATACAAATATTTGAGTATAAGTATGAGTAAATATGTTAACAAATACAATAGAAATATCAGAAACGAAATTTCTTCGATCAGTAAAATGACAATAATAAAAATAAATTAATAATTGCGGGTGCAACCAATAACAGAAATGTCAACCGATTACAAATTAAATGGAGGGAACGTATAATGTTTATAGCGCCCGGAAAAATCTCCAAGTCTCTGGAGGAAGAAATAATGTTCGACGGAGGACTAGATGGTGAAGACACAACGAACATGGCTAACTATGTGAACGCGTTACAAGAAAAAGAGTAGATTACTTTTGAATTTGCTCTTGTATATAAAAAGTAAATTGGTAGTAAATATGTTATACTTTTATAGTCACTTTTTATTTGAGTATTCTCTCTGTCTCTTTATATTGAATATTAATGCTCTTAAAACAATTATGTGTCATTCGTATGAGTCATATGTGTCATTTGCTTTATCCTTCAGAAAACCAAAACTTCCATACAATTGCTACATAATTACTATGGTCATTCTTTTTCAAACCAGAACTCTGAAGCAAAGGACACATTAATACCAAGTTGTTTTGTATACGAAGCAGCTACAAAATTCTAGCCAATCATCTCCTTTTAGCTCAATTCATTTTTTTGGCTTTCTCTAGCTTAGAAGTCAATGTGTGTGCGTCAGAAAACGTGACAATTATGAGCATTCTTATTAAACAACCTGCCAGCTTTGAAACTTGTACTCTGTTCATCACTCCTTTGTTTGGCAAAAATTCGAGACAACGGCTTTAGAGCCCTTCGCTTCCTTAAGCTCCACTGCTACGATGGAAAAGTCACTAATAATGGCAAGTAGAGGAAGAGGCAAGCATAATTTATTTTTATTTGTACATGTGTTTAATCGGTTCATGACAAGATCTTAGTAAACAGTAAGCCAAACTTTACTCTCTCAGATTCAAGGGATGTCGAAAATATTACTGATTTTTGTCATTCGTCCTTCTGTGTGATTCCATCTGCAATTCCTCCACGGTATTCCGTCAAAGCCTCGGCTAATTGTACAGCTATCTTGCAAATGCTGACTGTGGTGGCTGAATCGACTCATGGTGCATAATTTTCAGTCACCGCAGTCGTATAAAAAAGTGCGAAATGGCGCGGTGCTTGGGGGAGGGGGCACGATGCAATATCAATGAGGCGGTCGAAATGAGTGATGTGGGCTGAGATGCGGACTTCGTCCCCCCCCCCGCCAGCTCTCGTCCTCCCCACCCCATGGCACCCCTCACCTTGTCCAACTCCCTTTCACTCCCCGGGGCCCACCCCGCCGCGACCATGCTCCGCCCGCGCCCGTTCCCACTCCCGCCACCCCCTCCGCATCACACCACCCCCTCTCCGACCACTCCTCTCGCTTCTCCCTCCCCCTTCGCCCACGCCCCCTGCCCCGCCCCTTCACTCCACCCACGCCCCACCCACGCCAAGAGCCGCAGCAGCCACCGCCGCCGCCGCCGCCGCCGCCGAGGCTCGGTGCTGTAATTGTCTCCCGGGGCGTTTTTCATTAGCAGCGGATGTCGCCGTGTCGGCGCTAATGAAATGACCCTGCACTAGCCGACCGGCTGCAGCTGCGGAAGGACGTATGGACGGGGTGGTCGAACGGAGGACGAGTGGACGAACTGACGACGGGGTCTCGGATCTGTTGTAATGATGGCAATGAATGCCCACTCTTGGAGACACATGTGGATACAACGAATGGTGCGTATCCGGAACAATGTTCTAACCATCATTCTGTTGTTATAAATAGTCTTTGTAGTACTCCGTACTTCTTGGAAATATTACAGTTTACCTGTAAGTTATTTGATGAATCTATAACAAATGATGATAAAGTATATCACTTGTGACACTATCTATTTTTTTAATCTTTACAATTCAACTCTTGTTATTCCCGTATATATCACATTTATGATGTTTGAGCGTATCATTAAATACTATGAGTATATTCTAATTGTAAATCCTGCACATGATCTGGCGGTGATTTCCTCTCGTCCTTATCGGGAATTACTCTGACATAAATATACTAATTTATTTTGATATTTCTTTATCTATTTAACTCGACAATAACCCTTTCTGACTGGTACCGAGGTTAATCTGTCATGATGAATTTATATTTGTGGGTCATCTGCACAGATTTTCGGGTACGAGATATGCGCTTTCTTTTATTTGGGATTCGGGAATTTTCCGTACCAGATAAATAACAATATCTGCTTCAAAGTCCAATAAGCATAGATATTTTATGTTTTGATGTAAACATAAATATAAACAAACGTACATTACATTTATATTAACCTAATTAACGATTACAATATAAAGTTTGTTGTTATCTAATGTTTTTTCTGCACTCCTCCCCTTGCAAGGTCATTACCTCTTTTTAATCTTAATTTAGAATTATAAATATAGTTTCAAAACTTTATCTTCATACACTTATCAAATTTATATACATTCTTTGATAACTTTCCTGTTGCGGTCCTCTGTCTTCATGGCCCTCGTTCCCACGTTCACTTAAAGTTCCATTTCAGTGTAGTCAAGTACCAATTGCGACATCATCTTCCTTCGCACACACGTTTTACATTTTGTCCATCTTTCAACATTTTCTCCCGAATTAATACATTATACCACGTCCATCCAATCGTCTGAGGATCTGGATCATGATCTGAGATGCGATCCATTGAATCGCAATGCCTTCTGCCCCGTTTGTTCAAGTTACGCGCTCTTCTTTTGTCTTACACGCTGCGCCGGAGAGTACCTAAATCGGTTTCTCCTTTGCTCCACCACCAGGATCTTCCCTTTCTCGCACACATTCTCATTTCTCGCTGGTTGACCTCAGCTAAGCATTTTATATGTTTATTTCATGCCTATTTACCCCTGAATTACTTGCGTAATTTAATTCGATATCCCCGGAAATTACTCACGTGTCCTTTTGCTATTTTATTTACCCCTAATTGCTATATTTTTCTCAATATTAGTTCCACCGTCATTCCCGTGCATTTTCATTTTCTCTTAATCAAATGCATTTCTTATGACTCGCACTGTTCATGTCGCTATATTTATATTTTATACAAATTTGTTTACTTTCGTATATACCATGTGATAAATCAACACTATAGTAAGACAAAAATATACTGTAATACAAAAATTACATAGCATATCCTCATCTGCTTTCGTGGAAATTTATACCTTTCACCATTTTGATTACGCTATGTTTCTGGTTAACATAACACGCATTGTATCTACTAAATATTAGTATAGTAAATGAATCCACTGAGTTCAGCTATCATTCCAGAGACTACGGGGCGAACGCTGCAGTGAGGTCTACAATACGATTGCGGTAATTTCTTTTTCCACCATCATTTCTGAGGCGTGCATAGTTAGTTTGTAACTTTGTAAATGTATATTTTAAGTATATTTTCAGTATTTTGGCTGTTAGGTGAGTTCTGCTGACTTATATATCATTAATGAAATTAGCTTTCGTCCGCGAGAGAGAAAGAAACACGGTAAATATGCGAGTAAATGGAACGTGCGCATAAGTCATTTTCAGATTAAACACGAATAAGCACAATGTGCCTGTATATTTAGTTTATACCTATCTAAGTATGAATAATTAGTTTAAATTCAGTGTTTTATAATAATTCTTATTTTAGAAACCCCATCATATTCAATCGTAAGCCGATAATGCATGTGCCATTCTATTTCGATCACCTTCACCCTATAAACTCATTGTATGGTATAAATTTTACGGAATCTAAGTAAATGATTTGTAATAATTTTCATACTAATATGTCATAAAAACTGTAATATTGGAGACATAGAAAAACATGTGTATATTTAAAAATTAAGAAAAAAATATGTTGTCAAATTTCTTTTCCCTGCCATTTGAAGAGGTGTAGTTATTGAGATGAAATATTGACCAACTACGATAGCAGATAACAATTAACTATTAAATAAACTGTACAAGGGTATTTTTTAGTGTACTTATACATATTATTGTACGTTGATGTGTACAATATTGTAATATTATTTAGTGACGAAGTAGTTTTACAAATTCATTATAACTTTTGGAAACATGTTATATTTACATTACCATGTTACACTAAAATTTTCATATTGTTATTAAAATCACCTATCGACACTGCATTGTTGTCTTTATTATGAATCGTAAAATAATTCACATATTATTAATTCCATACAAATATACAATAAAATTTACATGATTAATAATACATAGTGAATCAATGAGAAGGAAGGAGTACAGGTCAATATGTTCCACTTCACATCATTTCTGCGAACGCTTCGTAAGTTATGAGACACGGCTGACGTAAATTTGTAGAACAAACAAAGCGGAGATAGCATCATTTTGATAAACTAGAAATGTTTGCTCATGAGTTATAGAAAATGTACACTGTGTGATTAAACGTATTCGGACACGTCCTAAAATGGTGTGGCAGTGTTTTTCACGGAAGAGGCTTTCACCTCTTGTTGTTTTGTGAGGGACTATCACGACACACGCCTACGTTGATATTTTAAACACTTTCTTGATTCCCACTGTTGAAGAGCAATTGGGGAGTGGTGATTGCATCTTTCAACACGATCGAGAAGCTGTTCATACTGCACGGCCTTTGGCAGAGTGGTTACACGGCAATAACATCCCTCTAATGGACTGGCCTGCACAGAGTTCTGACTTGGATCCTATCGAATACCTTTGGGATGTTTTGGAACGCCGACTTCGTGGCAGGCCTCACCGACCTACATCGATACCTCTCCTCAGTGCAACACTTTGTGAAGCATGGTCTTATAATCCCCAAGAAACCTTCCTACACCTGATTGAATGTGTGGCTGCGAGAGTAGAAGCTGTCTTCAAGGCTAAGGGTGGGCCCCATTGAATTCGAGTATTACTGATGGAGGTAATAGTAACCCATTTTCAGCGACTAATGGTCCGGATTCTTTCGAACACATAGTGTAAGTTCATCGGTAGACAAACTACATATTTGTTTTTGTTTAGTACGGCTGACATTGCAGCCCACATCTCCTGCCAACGTACTAACGGCGTTCTATCACAATTATCAAAAGGAGCGGTCAACAAAACGTGCTCATAGGGAGCTATATTTAAGCCCAGAACCAAATAGAGGGTCATCTTCGCATTTCCTCTACACTTCAAATAAATTAAACATAAAACCCAATCGAGAGGTAGTCATTGACTGAGAAGCAGAAGTATGATACTTGACAAAGGATAAAGATTTTTAATTATACTTTATTACACTTGATAGGAACCAGTTATTGTAATTGTAAGAAAATGTATATTGAAAAATTTATCGTGATTTATCATGAAAGAAAAATTATGGAAACTGTGTAAGAGAACTGTGTGAAGGTAGTGGAATCATAGCAAGACAGAGGCACAAAGCCAACATCTGATGTCAAAATGTTCAATGACACACACTTCCTTTCTTGTCGGAACACGTTGGGTCATTCACAAATTCATTTATTCATCACAATGACACTAACCTCTTGTTATAATTCAGAAATTTCTTGCTCTGACTCCAACAAACATTACGAAATACATGAATGCGTTGTATTGTTATCCATCACATACACTATGTTCATTTCAACGTAGATTAGTATATAATAACAGCAAAAGAATTTCCAATCCGCACCACTCTTTTTCATCGTGCACAACTAAAAAATGATGCTGTATTCACCACTAGAAGCCCTCTTCATAGCTCAATGCTAGTCGCAAGCAATATTAGTATGCCGCAAACTGAAAAATGAACATTGTATTTATTTTTTGGAGAGAACCCCCATTCCGTTAGACGACGTGTCAGAAACGTTCGGAGTTGTTTCCTGAATAAACCCTTTTTCATTCTTAAAATCATCATTTAAAAAGTACGGAAGTTACTCGGATCTAACAAGCCATTCATAATTAGAAACCGTACTATAATAAATAGAAAGTAGAGGAAAGACAACAAAGAACGACGGACATAATAATGGCAACTCGCAGGAGAAGGTACGTTTCCCATGCTGGAGTAATGAAGTGCGCCGGCTGCTAAGTGAGGCCAAAGAGAATTCAGAACGGCAAGGGCTGCGAGGAGGGCCGGGGGGGGGGGGGGCTGCTGGGGGTTGAATTCAGCGAGAGCGCCGAGAGCTGTGAAGTCGACGGGGGCGGCGGCGGCGGCGGTGGCCGCAACAGAAGCAGCGGCGCCGTCTCCCCGAGCCCAAAAGGACAGCGCCAAATTAAACGCTGTTTTTCATCTTCCCCTGTTATTATTTTCTTCCCCGAATAGGCGGCGGCTGACGGGTATTTTTTGTCAAACAACCATTAATTCAACTCCCTCCCCACCCGCATGCGAATTTTATACAGTGAAACCTTTTTATTTCGAGTGCGGTCTGCGGCATGAGCGCTTTTTTGATAAATAATGCATTCGCGAAATGTATGTAAAATGCGCCACTTAGGCGGCGCGGCGTGATACAGTCCGCTGCGGAGGTGGCCCTCAAAGGCAACGCGGCGGCCGCGAGTGGACAGGGAGCGACAGGGAGAACGGAGGATTCCGGGAGAGGAAATGGTACCGTGGGCGTGGTGTTGAAGCCAAAGGGAGGACGGCTTGCTATGAGGAAATGTGGAGTATATGATTGTAGTATTTCAATTGCTCTCGTTACGAGAGAATTTAGAAGTTAGTGTAAGAAATTGAAACTGGTAGTGTTATAACAGAGATCAGTGTTTCTCGTATTTGTGGTGTGGCCGTTACGTAAATTTCTTATAAATTAAAGTTTATTCCACTATTATTTCAGCCATATCTTGAAAAATAATTCCATACATCCAGATCTTGAAGAAAAGTATAATATGTCTGTTTATTAAAATCCAATGCCTAATTTACACTTGCATAAATGTATTGGTCCAAGTATCATACTCGATGACATTTACACTCGTAGTTTGTTTCATTACTATGATTCTTGTTATTGCATTAATATTATCATTATTGTTACTATTTCTCTCGAATGGCTCATGCAAACGTGCTACTTTTCTGTGAGGCGATACCGAATTTGACTATTGGCTGGGGCAAAAATGAATCTGCTAAAATAAACTGTTTAATGGTACGAAAAAACGAAACACAGGTAAAATGAGAATAATATTATATAGAAAACTCAAGTAGCAGTTACGTAAGAGAAGTGAATGAAAATAATTCAAATATTATTTTCGTGTAAAATTCGTCAGAAATGCTGATTTGACTGGATTCATATGGTCAGATGGACGGGCAGACTGTATGATAGACGTTTCGCAGTAAATACATTTGGCGTGATAAAAGACTTAGAGTACCAGAATTCCACAAATTCTAACACCACTACGCGTTAGAGGAAGTATAATAATAGCTATAGAAAAACGATTTTTCCACTTATTCGATATAACAGCCTCCCAATACAAGTTTTTGCAGAGTAGGAACTATCAAGAGCATGATAGGGGCGTGCGCCATGATGCGGAGAGGGGAGTGAGGGGGGGGAGCTGGACACGCAGGTAGTCACGAGAGAAGGAGCGAGGCATTTGGGAGGCGAGACTGGGAGAAGAGCGAATGAAGGTAGGGTTGAGTGCAAGTTGAAATAGTAAGCTGAGAACTTATGTTGTGAACCGCGAGGCGTGGGGACCGGGCGGGGTGAGAGGCAAGATGGGAGGGTGAGGGTGGGACGACCGTTGACGTGGAAAGGGAGAGCGCGACGGGTAGTGTGACGAGACGTTTCGAGAGCGTGAGAGTGCGAGATAGTGTGAAGGCGTTCCTGGCACCTTAGAAAATGTGAAGCCTGTGGAATAGGGAGCCAACGGAGATGGGTCGGGGAACTCGCTCAGGAGACATAGGAGGGTTGATCGCGGGTGGCATGGAGGGTCATGTGTGTATGTGCGCGAAGGTGCGGTGTTTGTGATGCAAATAGTGGGGTGAAGAGGAAAAGAGCGAAACGTGACGGGACGTGAGCGAGCATAGGAGCAAGGAAAGACAGTGAACGGCATGAGCCCGGCATCATAAAACGCAAGCCGGGATGAAAAGAGTGCAGCAGGAAGTGTCAGGAGAAGGTGATGTACAGAAGTAGACCGGAAGGTGAGAGCATAGCATCGGAAGTGACGAGGTGGGGATGGTTAACCGGGTGGGAGGGGGTAAGAGGGGGTGGTGTCTGCCCGGAGACGGGTGATTGCCACTTGACGTCACGAGCCGCGAGTTGGAGAGGACTAGAGCGGGGCGTGACTGCGCAGAGAGCGGGGTAAGATGGGACGGTGTGAGCACGGCCGCGCGTGACAAGGACTGGAAGTGAGGCAGCGAGTGCTTGGAGCGAGGCCTGCCTCATTGGGAGGGGTGGGGGATAAAACAGGTGGTGGGAGCAACGGAAGACAAAGGGGCGAGCGAGAGAGGCCGCGAGGTTATGCAGCGGGTAGTTGGAGCGGGGTGGGGCGGAGTGGGGCGGGGTGGGGCGGGGTGGGGCGGGGTGGGGCGGGGTGGGGCGGGGCGGGGCGAGTTGGGGCGTGACCGAGTGGCAAGGGGGGGTAAGTTGGGACGGAGTGAGCAAGGGGTGACGATGTCCACGGACTGCGACCTGACGTTACGATTCGCGAGATGAAGAGTTGCGTGACTGCGGAGAGAGCGGGGAAAGACGGGACGGTTGTGTGCATGGCCACGCATGACAAGAACGGGAGGTGAGAGAGCGGGTGTGAAGGAGGGGGTATGAGGGCCGGGGCGAGTGGGGGTAAGGTGTGCGAGGGAGTAACGGAAGACAAAGGGGCGAACGTGTGAGGCTGCGGTGTGATGCGACAGGTGTGAGGGGGCGGAGTGGGGCGTGACCGGGCTGGGTAGGTCGGTGGTGGGAGCGACGGAAGACAAGGGGATGAGCGAGTGAGGCTCCATGGCGTGGCAGCCGCGGTGAGGAGCGAGAGGTGGGGTAAGACAGTGTGAGCACGGCGAGGGGGGTCTCACGGACGAGGGAGGTTGGGACCAGGCGTCGCGAGTTGGGACCAGGCGAGCTGTCTAGAGAGGGGCGTGTATGCGCAAGAAGAGCAGTATGACAGGACGGTGCGTGCACGGCAGCGGGTGGCGAGAACGGGGAGGTTGGGAGCTGGCTGCGGAGTGAGACAGCGAGTGTAAGGAGTGCGGGCGGGGTTGGTGGGGACGGCAGGTGGAGGGAGCAACGGAAGACAAGAGGGCGACCGAGTTATTGGCGCGACGAGGGGTGGGGCGGGGAGAGGGGTGTGAGAGGGGAGGGGAGGTGTGAGAGGGTGGGCGCGGCCGCCGGCGCCACGCCGACAGCGCAGCGCCGGGCGCCATAACGAGCCAGTTACCCTTTAGCGGGCGCGCGGCAAAGAAGCCGCCCTAACGATCTCCCCGCTTTGTTCCCTCCTTCGCAGCCCTCCCCTCCCCGCCCCCTCCCCTCCCCTCCCCTTCCGCCTCCGGCAGCGTCGGATTGTCGGTCGCGCGCGGACGCCCGCGATTTGCTTTTGTTTTCAGAAACGCTGATACGATAAATATTGAATTGTTTGCAGGAAGTCGGAAGTGGATCTCGGAAGGATTTCTCAAATACATCTTGTATTTTCTTTTGAGGAAGCGAGGAAGTGACCTAATATATCGCCTCGTCAGAACGAGAATATTATACGTACTTTTCAGAGGTGTGTCTTCAATTGACTTACACTTCAGCGGTGGACAATGGTTATTAAAAAAATTGTAAATCAAAATGAAACGTAGAATCAGAAACACTGTTTTGGGCAGAAATTTTGACAAACTTTACAAAAATATTTTCCTTATAAATGATGACCAATTAATTATCCGATGGAAATTATGTAGATGATGGGGAAACATTATTTCAAATGCTCTTGACTGATAAACGAATCTCATATTTTAAAATAAGCATCTTTCACAAAGGATAATCACAGACACAGAGAGCTGAAACATACTTCGCGAAATTCAAAACGCCGTATATTATCGTACGACGCATTTAATCAAAATAAACAAATTGCAACAAATAAAATAAAAAGTGCCGTAATATCTCTCGGACTTGGTATCATTTAATATAGTACGTTATTCCAATCATCTGAAAACGATAACTCGTCATTCCAGCAAGCGAAAACCATTCTCGTCATTCCAGCAAGCGAAAACCGTTTCTCAGAAATGTATATTTTCGTACTCCGGATCGCGCGTTTATGTTCCCGTCAGCGATACAAGTTCCTGGAAAGAAATCCCGCCACCCACAAAACCCATCAACACAACACATCCGCAAAGAACTACTACGTCGTTATACGAGCCCGCAACAGCCTACGCGCGTTCCCGAACTTCTTGTGGGCCGCGGCGTCATTTCCGCCCCCTTGGGCCGCGTCTCCGCCGGGGCCGCGCCCGCGCGCTCGGGGCGTAAATCACGGGCGCGGGGCGGGCGAGGGGCGGGCGCGGGGCGGGGCGGGCGCGGGGCGGGCGCGGGGCGGGCGAGGGGCGGGCGAGGGGCGGGCGAGGGGCGGGCGAGGGGCGGGCGAGGGGCGGGAGAGGGCGGTGAAGGTGGCGGCGGAGTGTTATACGGGCGGTGCAGACGGAGAAAGTGGTGGAGACGGTGAGGGCAGAGAGGTGGGAGGTTTGGTGTGGGAATGATGGTGGGTGAGGGAGACAGAAGGAGTGGAGGAAGGGCGTTGGGGAAGGTGGTGATACGATGAGGTGGGCAGAGCCCGGGTAGCGGGTCGTAGGAGGAAACGGGGTCGGACGCGGTGAGGCGGGGAGGGTGGTGGGGTTGAATGAGGGGAGGTTGCAGGGGAGGGTGGATGACCGTGTGAGCCCGGGTTAGAGAGGCATCAAATCCGGAGGGAGGCAGCGAGGAGACGCAGTGGGAGGAGAACATTAGGTGGAGAGGTGCGGGCGACGAAGGTAGCGGGGAAGGGGGGGAGACGGCATGACATGGTGGCGGGAGCAGCTGGGTCGGCGAGAGTAGCGGGGTGCTGGGAAGAGACTGGCAGCAAAAGAGGAGCGGGGATGGTGGGGCAAGCAGGGGTGGCGTCGACGGTGCCGTGGCCAGTTGACAGCGGGGAGGGCTGCCAGCTAGGTTCAGGGCGTCCTTTTCGAAGGGTATAGGCCGCGATTGTAGTGACAGTTGGGATGGAATGGGGCGCAGCGGAGATTGCGTGGCAAGGAGTGGGGCTAGGATGCTGATGGTGACGGGGTTGGTAACGAGTGGGGAGAGCTGCCGAACGGGTTGAGAGTGTTGCGGTAGACGGAAACAGCGGGGTCGGCTGCAATGGTAATGGAGCTGCGCGAAGCGGGGAATAGCGGTGCACGCATAGGTTCGTGGATGAATACAGCCAGGGGGTGGAAAGCGGGGAGGGCTTTCAGGTGAGTCGGGGTGAGGGAAACAGGGGCTGGCTGCGATAGCTAGGGCATCGGGAATGGAGCGGGGGCAGCGGGGACAGTGGGGCACGCAAAGTGGCGAGGGCGGTGAGGATGGCGATGCAGAGCGGGGAGGGCTACCGGTTGAGGCGAGAACGTCGGGGCGAGGGGCACGGTGGAGCTGGCTGCGATAGCCGTGGAATCGGGGATGGAGCGGGGCAAGCAAAGCGGCGAGGGCGGTGAGGACTGCGGGTTGGGTTGAGGGCGACGAAGGCGACGGAAATCGAGGGGTGGCAGCCGGGGGCGACGGGCGGCGAAGGCTGCGAGCGCTGAGCAGGCGCCGCACGTCGCAGCTCCGCGGGGGGGGGAGGGCGGGGCGGGGGCGAATGCGTGCGGGAGGCGAGGCGAGGCGAGGTCGCGGCGCGCAGTGATTGGTCGTATTCTGGCTCGGTCGTAACTCGCCCGGGAGCTAATTAAGGAGCCGAGCCACCCCCGCGCGCTGCCTTGGGTGGCGCCTTCGCCCTTCCCCCTCCCCTCCCCCTTTCCCCCTCCCCCCTTTCCCGCGCTTTCAGGCTGTTTGGAGCTGCCTCGTTGTGCCTGGAAGCCCTCCTCGCCTCCGTGCGCCGCTGTGTTCTACGCTGCCCCCTCCACGCAGGAATAACGCACTCCTCCGCCTTCTTTACAGTGTCTTCTTTGCTGTCAACTCGGCGGCCCGTCCTCACACCGATCATTTGCCAGTCCGCATCCTCTCTTTAAGCCAAATGTCTATTGTATAGTTAACTGTTTTCTACAATTGAACTGATTTTCTTATAATTAATAATCCTGTCAAAGAGTTAGCCGACTTGACGCACCATTCTCCCAAGAATTTCCCGAATCATCATACTAACGAATCCTCTGTATTGGAATAACCACAAACTGCTGAGCCAAATTTATAAATATCTATGCACAAAAGTATTACAAATCAGTCTGCCAATATCTTATGTTTCTCTTCGTTTTGATGCCTACTTCCTTGCCTCCACTCATTGTTTTTGCACATGTATGCCCTATGTGTATGATGGTTTCCGTGTTTACACATTTTTCGCCTAAGTATTTCCCGCATTTCGGTTTATGTCATAACTGGCGTAGAACAGCAGTTATGGGTGTACTGCCGCCATCGTGTTGTCATCTGTTATGACTCGACATGTAAATGAAAACCGAGGAGTCCTTCAGGCTAGTGATACCCATTTACACAGTAATGAGTTTCCATAGAATTTCTCTTCTCGTGTTCACACTTCTCCAATCAGTTGTCACCTCCCTACAGTTATTCTCAACTTCTTTTTCGACGGATAAAGAGCATTTTTCCTCACAAATGTGTCCTCGCCCTCTCCAATCCTTCTGGGAACACTACCACCCTCATACGTTCCCGTGCGTTCCTCCTAGTTCACGGCATCACCCTCCAGAGCTTTGGTCTCACTAACGCCAGAGTCCCATATACAGTCACATCGACGGCTTTTCGTACCCAGCGTCTGTCTCTTTCTTGTCGAACCCAGCCCCCCACCCTCGCCGCCTGCTCACCGATCGTTCCCTTTGGCCGCCTCCTCCAGGCGTTCCCCTATCTCCACAACCCCTCTCCCTCCGCGCCAGCTTCTTTACCGCCCGAAAACTTCCCCGACGCTGAACCCGTGTAAGGGCGCGCCGCATCGTAACAAAGATTTCGCGGTCGCCCCCTCCGGCCCCTCACACCCCCACATCCCCCAGCCCGCGCGGAGGCCCTTCGCCCCGGCTGCTTCGCAGGCAGAGCGAGGCAGGGCGAGGCAGGGCACGGAGAGGGCTTCTCCGGCGTTGTGCGTAACGGACGGCTGCTCGTTGTGTTTCGCAGCTAATCAAGAACTCGAGAAAAACCCGATTCGCTTGAGTTCGCGTCGCTCGTGTGGGTTCCCGCGCGAGCTTGTGCTCGACGCTTCAGAAGAACGATCGGAAATAAAACACCAGGGCGCCGAGGGAGAACATACAAATGCTGCGGCCGATCCACGAATTTAAAAATGATTGGGGAATCGGTGCAACGGTTTAATTGTGAATTAAAAGTAATTACTTGTTACTGATAACAGCGGAAAACGTATGTTAGAGAATTGATGTCATAAATAGTCATATTTCACACACACAGTGAAATGAAAATTACCTGATTACTGCAAAAGAGATAATTATGCAGATTACGTTTATCTCACGTGCTAAAATGTATCATTTCACATTACCTATAGATACAATGCACGCAATTGTCAGATAAGAATATATATGAAATATTTTTACAGTATTTTGCGCATATTTAACAGATCTATATAAAGTATTTCTGAAATAGTATTAAAAGCAGCAACATTGGTATGACACTTTTCTCGGAAAATGACATAAATTTCATTTTTATTCTGAAGAAAATCAAGAGAACAACTATGTAGTTTTTTGGTGGAGCTCTCAAAATGGGTTGTATTATCCTAATAACAGTTCCCAAAATTCTGAAGCTAGAAACGTGAAATTTGGAAAATAGGTGCAATGTAATCACGAAGAAAATATTTTGAAAATGAAATTTACTGAAATTACGGAATAAATTTTTGTTGCTGAAAGATTTATGAGAGTTTCTAATAAGGAATTTACTGTTTACAGCTGTCCGAAGTCACGATAATAGTGCTACTGTGGTGTCAACGATAATCTCAGCACACATGCAAGGAAGGTATTGGTCGAAGCACACTCGGAGCGGGTGTGGGGATCCGAGGCAGCGGATTGTGGGCGAAGCAGTTCAGAGGGGGGAGGTTGGGGCTGCACTGGGCGGGGAGAGCCGAAGCGGGACATAGAAAAGAGGACTGAGGTGGAGCACTGCTGGGCGCGACGGGGATTTAGAAAATTAATTATATCTATACTTTCCTATCTAACACGCGATTGTGTCACATAACCGTAAGAAACCAGTCGTGCCCGCTAGATAGAGTGGTCGCGAGGTGACTTCAGGCACACTTTCTCACTGCTATAGGTAGTTGTAATTCATTTGAAAAACAATGAATATGATACGTTGCTCCACCTACATTATCGTTGGTCTTTTCTTGGCTCTGTAAGTTTCGAATTTTGAACACATATTCTTAGTTTTTTTGAAAGCTGATTGTTTTCAGAAAGATCCATCTCGCATTGGAGTATGACGCTCAATGTTTACCGTTAGAAAGAAGATAACGAAACTGGTGAGTGACCAGAGTTGATTCGTAAACAATGTGTTCGCCAGGAGAAAGAATTGAGTTACAGTAGTTTTCTTTCTGTTATATTGTGGTTGTTCTTTAAAACATTGCAATTTTTCAATTATATTATTATTATTATTATTATTATTATTATTATTATTATTATTATTATTATAATTATAAGGGGTGTTTTTATTGATATAGGGTTTATTCTAAAAACTATTTCAAAATCCTCAATAACTAACAGTCTGTACAAGGGTAATAATTATGTTCACAATATACAGCAGACGTTTGCCCAGTGTTAATGATTATACAAAATAATGTGACGATGATGCGAACTTGGGCAACTTTAAAATTTTTCTTTTTGACAGTGAATGACCACCAGAGAATGCCGTAAAAGCTTTCTCTTATTCAAATTTGAAGTAATTAGAATATATAAATTATAAAAGTCGTATTTATCGCGAACGAGAATAATAATGAACACGGTCAGAAGTGAAATTACAAACGAAAAAATACAACTGGAAAATAACTCTCACAACATATTGTGGGTCTTAATTCAAAATCCTAATAAATCTATGTGTGGACGCATATTTAATTTGTATGTGTAGTAAAGTTCATTATAATTTAGCCTAGTCAAATAAATGTGTACATTACTCCTCTGTGGTAGACTGAATTATATACCACAGTGATATACGTATTTACAGGACATTATCATTTTACTTTCTCCAGAATACAAGAATAGCGTGTAAATTTGGTAAGAGCATTCTATCATTAGATGTCAATATAGCAATGGAAATTCCTCTGAAGATAAACAGCTGATACTATATGTTGTTTGCTATCCCCCTCCATTACAAGGCAATGGTAAGGGACGATTGTGAATAGCTAACTAATATATATCATATTTAATTGAAGGGTTTATTTCAGTCATTTTTTGGAACTTTTGCTTCTTAGTGCAGTAACTTTTTCTGTACGATTATATGCTTTGTTTGAGGTAGATTTAGCACGTGTGAAACGATTCTGGGGGGGTTTTGGAACAGTCCTTCCAGACAGTGACTCACTGTTTGTGACATAGACGCAGGCGAAGCTTTGTGTGTGGAAACTGAAAAGTTAATTTTCACTGTCCTATGGCGTATCTGAAATAAACCATTTAATTATAAATGGGATGAGGTTCTGAGGGGACATGCGGCTTCTACTCACCACCACCACCACCACATGGAGAAAAATCCCATATAATACCCAAGACTCAACCACCGCGACTTCGCATTTCATTATTCGAACGCTATTTCAATCCCCGGCACTGCAGAGGTCGAACAATACCAGACAAGCATTCAGTAAAAAATGCGGCGCGTCATCCGAACGCGCTGTGAAGTGTCTCCGAGGCGAGGTAGCTCTCCGGGCTGGAGCGCCTGGGGGTGGGGCGGGGGGGGCGCTGCTTTATCACGGCCCTCCACAGGAGCCCGAGCGCGGCCGGAGAGAGAACCGGGATTAAAACTGCGAAGCTGTTGAGATACGAGCGGCAAACGACGCGTCGGCGACGGTGGCGCGGCGACGCAGGCGGCGCCGGGAGACAGATTCAAGTGCAGGGCGAAGGGTCTGCGGCGCAGGTGAAGTGCAGGGCCGGTGCCGACTGAGGAGGTTTCTTTGCGGGCATGTCAACTGCTATGACCGGCAAAGGTGGCCCAGGGCATCAATTAATGTCATTGCAGTGCCTCTGACCGGGAGATTCTAGCTTTCGAGTCCTGACGAGGTGGAATCGTAAACCACTTTTTTAAAATTTATTTATTACAAACATATGAAGGATTCAAAGTTTGCACTTTTTTCTGCAAAACTACCTCTAAACTTTTAAATTTATACTTCTGCAAAATTACAAAACCTATTTTTTAGAAGAAAGCACATCAGTTCACTGTTGCCCAATCACGTGGTACGATGAACCACAACTTGAGGTACACTCAACCATGTATTAATTAATCAAAATAATATTTACACTTAAACAATATAATTGAAACTTTGCAATTAAATAAGAATACGATAATGAATATGATAACACTTGCGGAGATGGAACACTTACAAATGCTCTTTAAGAATGTTCAAATTATCAAAACTAAACTCTATATTTGTAAGTTCATAAAACGAGATGTTAAAATGACCCTGTCTAAATCTCTTATAGGTGGCTCGACACAAGTGGCAGCTGCACCAACGACGGGAATGGTCTCTGACCAGGCGCGGATCCACAGGGAGAGAAATGAGGGAAATACCCCCTCACAAACTTTTTCACTAAACTCTTAATTTTAACTTGTCACAAAACTTTAAAATCAAAATATTTTCATATAAAAATTAAAACAATTAAAACTGTTTCACAACATGAGTTGAGTTTAGCCTGCGACATTCTATATAATATGTAATATGACACATTCGACCAAAACATTTGGAATAAAAAAAATTCCCCTCCCAAAGTGACCCACCCAAAGGAATATAGTACACTGTAGTTGTGCTGCGGATTGGGTGTTATGAATAAGCAGTCTGGGGTCGGAAAATCGCTAAGATAAATTATGATTGTAAAGGTGTGTAGTGTAGAAGGTACACAACAAGGGGATATGAAGACAGTGATCTGGTGACAGACGCACTGACGGGAAGTCCGGAGATATAGGCGCAGAACAATGTGGTCTTGTGTTGCCGAACCGACGATAGAAGTACTTGTGATGGGAAAGGAAGACTTGGTAGATGCAGAGTAAGATAAGCTGGTGAATATGTGACCAGCGACATCGCGGAGTGAATGTGACCGAGGAGAGTGACAGGAGCGTGAGAGTGTGGGGAGAGACTAGTCCACGATAAAGATAACTATCAGGGGTTCAGCTGCTGCGTTGACAAAGAATTAGCTGACTTGCTGACAAGTTATTGCTGAAAGGTGAAGGGAAGGCGAAATTAAGAAAAATTGTTTTAATTCCGCGTTATGGTATAAAGTAATAAATTCAACGTCGAATATACACGTCGATGAATGTTGTGTGATAATTCAAAACTTTCGGAAGTTTGACTTACGTATGTATTATTTTCGTCTATATCTGCAAAACACAAACATTTTTCATGTAAATTTAATGAGTGAATTAAATGGAAATACTATGTTATATTTGTTTCCATGCAATAAGTTATGCCTCTGTATTGCCGAGATTTTCAAGATTTCGTTGTAAACCAATGATGTGGAACGAATGACGCAAATATTTTATGAAGGTATTAAACTTTCACTAAACACTTGGTAAAATCAAGATTAACACGCCTGCAGGTACACGTTATCAAGTATCAGAAGTGATTAAAACTGTCGTAAAGGATCTTCAATTAGCAAAATGAGATATGCCGAAATTTTCTTAATGGGAAAGTAGTTATGTCAGTGATGTTATAGCTACAAATTCTACACTTTGAGAAGTATCAACTTGGAAATGATAGTTTCTGGAGATAGAGGAAAGTAAGCAGTTCTAGAGGACGAGGACAACCAAAACATATGAATCGCTTACATCACTATGTTACGACCTTCCGTTTGATACAACTTCCTCCGTACCTAATAATCTATAATTGATAGAAAAAAATGAATACGTGATATTACAATTGTGTTTTATACTTCGGATTAAAATATGCTAAAATTGGCAATTATTTTTTTGGTAGAGTCCTAAATATAACTTTCAGCGTAAGCCACCAATATAGAATAGAAAAGCTCTAAATAATAAAATCTAAACTAAACTTATACTTGCGCAAGAAGTGATTATGATGACTACTCTGATGGACGTAGTCAGTGGCGACCAGAAAGAGGATGTAGGTGGATAACTCGTTCCAGACCCTGACTTAGTTGGAGCCCCGAATTTCTCTACACTCAAAGTAAATTTTCTAAACCAAATTTTACGCTAGAAGTTATTATGCATGTAGAAATTAATTCTGTTTATAAATTGGTAGAGGAGAAATTATTTAGTTTGAAATGTGGGGCCTTTATGAACCAACTGCCTGAGGCCCCTGGTCTTCTCGGGCCGCCCCTGTACGTGGTTGTAAACGATATAAATATTAAAATCTAAAATAAGCATATAATTGAGCAAGTAGTAATTATATTATAGTAGTTGTGATGAGGGTAGTAATGATAATTTTTCTAACGGTAGTTGCAGTAAAGTAGGTAAATATCGTAGAGGTGGCAGCGGCGCTGGCGACAGCTTCATCGAGTGTAGAAGCGGCCGCAGCGGCTGAGGCGGCGGCGTCGACGGCGGCCCGGCACTGCGTGTCATTACCGCTCGTTCATCACCGCCCCTCCCCCACCCCCTCCCCTTTCTCCCTCCACCCCCACTTCCACCTCCGCCTCCGCCACCGGCTGCGATTTGTCCTCTGCGTCTCCGGTCCTCCCCGCCCCGCCCCGCCCCGCCTCTCTCCCAACCGCTCGCCGCCCACCCCCGTCTACCTGACGTGCCCACTCCACGAAACCCGACGGAAACTCTCGCACAATTAAGAACTCCTGCCAGCAACATCTGTTGACACTAATAATAAACTGCAACGTAATTTTCGATAACACTTTCCGACAGAATATCAGCCGTTTGAATTAGTACGCTTCGAGCTTGCTCGGCCTCGCAAAAGAGGACGCGGAGGGGGTATGGACCTGGAAGCAGCGGAGAGGGGTGAGAGAGAGGGATAGAGAGAGAGACGGAATGAGGAGTTTAAAGCAGCTGAAGGCTTCTGGGTGATGGAATTGGGCGGTCGCTAAAAGGGATAAATTCCCGAAATTTATTGTGCCCTACTAAGAGCTCGCATCTGAAACGAAATAAATGACCCGTGTTACACTTTTGCGTCGGCGGGTGAAAAGGTACACCGCGATGCAGTTACGAGAAGAAATTTGACATTAAGATGGCGATTTCCGCAATGCTGCGCATGGATTCGTAACACACTCATCAAACTCAACATTTGCGGGTTGCTAATGTGAGGTAGTTGTAAGTTACGATTGGTTTTGAATTGGATTAAACATCGAATACTCTGGATTATCTACAATCATTTCAGAAAATAACAACTATCAGGAAAGATAAAAGGCATTTCGAAAACTTAATTCTCAGCGTTTGTAATTTAAAAGTCATCAAAATATATTTGAGCTAAATCGCGATTTATGCTTTTCTTGGCTAATACCATGAGAAAATAATAGAAATACTTGTGATTAAGAAACAATTTGTTATTAAATACAGAAGATATTAATTACTACTGTTATTTTAGTTTATCCTTATCTTGTTGCTTCAATACTGTTATAAAAAGTAGTAAGCGGTGACAAGTACTTCAACAAGCGTTTTCAAATAAATTCATACTTTACCCTCTGGCGAGAACATTTACTTGACAAGCAGACACAGTACTTATTGTTATTACTGGGAGCGCCATAAGTACGCCAAGCATCACCACCCACCTCAGGTGCCTTAGTACGCTTATAACCTTTAAGGAGAAAGGGTCATCGCAGGTGTGGAGTGCGTCCTATTCATGTAAACAAATGCTGTTTGGAACTAGCGATGTCTCACGGGCAAATGTTCTTACATTTGTATGTTTTAATGTTTGCTTTGCTTGAAGATGATGTTTACACACAAATGAAGTAATTTTGACAATATTTTTACGAATTTTCATGCAAATTACTTAAAAGACGTTACTTTGGTTACCTATAATTTGAAAATTGTTATACAAAAATATTAGAAAGTATCATTGAAGTATTTTTTATTATTTTTGCCAAAATTAGTAAAATTCACAGTAAACGTTTTAAATATAGTCCTTTTTAATGCAAACATGTCAGAAAAAACGACAAATTTCCAGAATTCCATGATTAAAATTCATGCTTAATCAAGTCTACCTCCGGGGCAGATATTTCCACTCAAGGGGAAACAAATCATGTTCTAACAAGAAGGTTAACCTAATAATTTGCTTCTCCTTCTTGAAATAAACAAGCCTCAGTCACAAGACCAAAATATTTGCAATATTGTTAAAAATAATGTCTTACTCGAGCGAAAATAAAAAGAAAATATTCAGAGAACATTACGCGAACAGTATACATTACAGAAGAAAATGAAATTTTCAAATCCTATCCATGATACGAAGAATATTTATTTAAAGGCATCTACAACACCATTTTTATGAGGAGAAAAGGGATTGCAAAGTGCACGAAGAAGGGGGTTTATCGATAAATCGATGTTATTATAAACCACCCTTGCCACAACACGCACTCCTAAAGCCACTTCTCACAGTCCGGCAGCAGATGTTCCACCACGCGCCGATACGCACACCACGCATCACCAGCGCCTCTCCCACCCGCACACGCACCCGCACCCGCACAGGCCTCAGACACGCGGGCGCTGGCCAGGTGCGCGTGTTGTCGCCGGCTGCATGCCAAATGGCGGGCTCCGCCACACGACGCGAGCGAGGGGGGCGCCGGCAAAAACTACACATCGCCCGGTCGCCCTTCCGCCCGCCGTCACTCCGTCCGTCCCCGCCGGCAGCTGGCCGCCGATATTGGCCAGTCCAACCCTCGCCTGCCCGTCCTCTCCCTCGCCGGGCGGCCAGGCCGTCCTCAACTCCGCCACAACTTCGTGGTCCCTCCCACCCGGCGCGGCGGCGACGAACGGCGAGGGAGGAAGGGAGGGGGAAGGGGGCACCGGAAAAAAAAATGTGGCGCCCGGGAGAGCCCGTGTCGACGCCCCGAGCCGCGGCTGAGGCCGCTTCTTTTAAACTTGGGCGCGCAAGTTTACGTCCCGGCATGCTAATGATATCGGGGGCGCAGATTCGGGCGCGCCCGAAGACCAGGACACGAGGGGAGGGGGCGACGAGATCCATGATCGTGGAAGAAGGATGTGGGGAAGGAGATGGGCGATAGGCTGTGCACACTTCCGAGCAAGGTAGTGGTCAAATCAAGTTATAGTGAAGGTAAGATTCGTGGTCACTAATAATTACGGAAGCATGACTTTATAATAATCATAATAACGTTTTACGTTAAAAATCAGCCTGTGAGATTTGAAGGAACAAAGCTAATTTTCTCATCAGAAACCAAAAAAAGGAATATTTTTCAACATCACTTGAAACAAAAATCATACAATTGAGCAGGGGATTCTACTGTTAGAAGAAATTATGGCTTATCAAGTACCGTTTCCGTAGAGACATGCTTGAAACGTTTTAATAGTACAATATAGTATGGTATTGTACAGGAAATAATCGTAATTAAAACAATAAATTTATAATTGATTTAAGAAAAAAAATTTGGGGGAGATATAAAATGGAAAAATACATGAATAAAACATGAAGTTCACATGCAATAGACATAAAATTTATCAAATTTCTTCGCTCTGGGGCTCTCGGGTACTAAGATTCCGCAAGAAATAGACTTATCCACTACAACTACAGACAGACTTGATGCGCCTATTCATGAAACAAAAAGTTGAACGCTTACAATTTTCGAAAAGTTTCAGATTTTAATGAAAATAGGACCAAAGACAGTCTATTAAACAAATATTAGTCTAATATAGTAAAAAAAGAAAACATTTTGAATCGTTTTTGACACATTGTTCCTTACTTTTTTGCTGTAACAATTTCATTCAAAAACGCAAAATCATTCAAAGTTTCAAAATCGGCGTAATTCAATGGTCTAATTTTGAATAAAAGATTTCATTAAGAAATATTTATTTTCAGTGATGTGGTTGTATAAAGTCACTGAAAAATATACAGGTTTGTAAATTTAAAAAATTCAGACGTTTTAATGAAAAACGGATTATACAATTTGTGACAGCGTACTTACCTTAATTTTAGCAAAGAAATTAAAGAAAACTTAGCAGATATATTCGAGAAAATTTTAAAAATGACTTAGGAGATTCCTATAAAGTACCATAAACATTAATTCCCTTCCAAATCAAAAAACGCAATATCAAGCAGATCGATAGGGATATATCGTTTTTAGTGAACATCTTTTGTTCGAGTTAAGTGCTTGTAGTTTCAGAGACTGCAAGCGTTTTGAGAAAAATCTCCCTTCTAGTATCAATGACCTTTAAAATTTGAAAATTCTTCACCGTTTGAGAGAAAATGTTTTATTACGTATTAGAGCATGAAATATCAAAGTTTCCGTTACCAGAAATTCAAAAATGATTTCGTTCTTTAAAGAAATTGGCACATTTTCCTCAACACCTTATTCTTATTAGCTCAGGTTAAAATCTACTAATCAACTAGAAGTAAACATAAAATGGACACAAACTTCAATTATATCACCGACAATACCTAAACAGATCAATATTACTAATAAGTACAATACCGTTATTACTGTTTTTTTGATAAATAAATGAAATCTGGGTAATAGTACGTTGGAATAAAAAAATTGCGATAATGTTTTGAGATAAAATGTTATAAATGTAGTGATAATAAATATTGAGTAATTCACATATAAGTATTTTTTATAATTGTAAATGAAGTGGTGGGCGCACCACGTTGTGAATAAAATCAAACGTAAATATGAGGAATGCGCATGTGAAGGAAGTGGTGAGAGTAAGGTGTTGTGGTAATGATGAAAATATGGTGGATGAAGGTACTTAAGAATCCGGTAGATTACTTATATCATTAAAGTCATCACAATCACGCAGAGGGAAGGGAATTGATTTTGGAATGAACCAGAGACACGTCTCGTTATGCTAGTGTATGAGCAGTGAGAGATTCAGTATTCAGGACGTGATTGCAGTGCAGGTGAAGTGGTTGCTAATCTAGAGATGGCGATACCAGTTTTTGGCAAGCAAACTCGACAAGCAAGACGCGGCAAGACAAGAGGACAAAGGACATCAGTCAAAGCTGCGGGGTCGTCGGGCGATAGAGCCGTCAAGACGCGGTAGCGGCGGGGGCTGGCTGGCAGGGCGCGGCCGAAGCGGGACGTGTGATGTCTTCTTGTTACGCCCAGCGCAGAACTTGATCCAACGTTCGCCCGAGGCAGCAGGCGCCGCCGCCGCCGCCGCGCGCTTCGCTAACGAAGTTACAGGAACGAAGAGGAGGAAGCGGAGGGCGAGGAGGGAAGCAGGAGGGACGGACAGCGGCGGAGGAGGCGGCGCGGAGAGCGGCCGGACACTTCAAGTGTCCCCGGAGCGTGACGTCGGCCCGAAGCGGAAACGACGTGGCGGGGAAGGGGGCTGGGGTGGGGTTGGGACCCAAACTTGCCGCAGCCGCTCCTGCCACCCCCGCAACACCCCGCCGCCGCCGCAGAAAAGAAACAACGACGCCCCAACTCGTTAAAGAGTTACGATCGCAAAATTCATCGACGCTCTAAAGCACTCGGCGGCGCTGGCGGCGGGTCCGAAAACACGCCGAGGAAAAAAGGAAAACAGCGGCGCTGGTCTTCTGTTTGCGATCGGCAGCGTTGACTGCGGAAGGGCGCCTAACACGTGCTGAGAATGTGTGTGGAGTGGAAATGTTGGGCAGACGGGAGTTCCGGGAGAAAGTGTGAAAAGAATGGATCAGTTGTTACGTACGGAAGAAAAACAACAAGAGAAAAAAGAGATAATGGAATATAGGGTGGTAGAAGAAAGCCAATGAGAGGCAGAAACAAGCACAAAAATAAATCAACAAGAGATATTTTATGAAAAGAGAAAATTCAATATTGTAAAGGAAAAGCACGACTATTTACCACCAACGTATGAGTTTCAAAAGATGCACTGCAAGATCAAGTGGTAATTGAGTGAATAACCATCTGACGAGCAAACACATAACTTATGGATCGGCAAGAGAACACATGAACAAGTGAATTGGGTGAGCAAGGAAGAGAGTAAGCGATTGTGACCGAGCAAGTGACCGAGCAAGTGACCGAGCAAGTGGCCGAGCAAGTGGCCGAGCAAGTGACCGAGCAAGTGACCGAGCAAGTGACCGAGCAAGTGACCGAGCAAGTGACCGAGCAAATGACCGAGCAAATGACCGAGCAAGTGACCGAGCAAGTGACCGAGCAAGTGACCGAGCAAGTGACCGAGCAAGTGACCGAGCAAGCAGGAAGTGACCGAGTAGGCAGGAAGTAAATGGACAAGAGATCGGGGTCTATGCAGCCGGAAGAGGGAACCGTTGAGCAAGCGGGTGATTCGGAAATAGAGCAGGTGGGGAGGGGACCGAGTGAATGAGTAGGCGAGAGAGGGACGGATGAGCGGGTAATGATGGGGCGGCCGCGAGGGTGAACGAGTGGAAGACGAGTGTTGTGGGCGAACAAAAGCGCGCGCGGATCGGAGGGAGATCTCGCGAGAGCATTCGAGCGCAGCCGCTGTTTTCGAGAGGCTGTTTTGATTAATTGGATCGGCGCAAATGAGATACAGGGAACAATCACTCAAACGGCTGACAGTTGTTTGTCGATAGTGAGTCATTTCTACTTAGCCCCTCCACTTTTCGACCCGCTCACTCTCTCTCTCTCTCTGGCTTTTAAACATCGCTGGGAAAAATGATAGCTTTTGCTACTCACGATACGCGCTGTCCAATAACGGAGAATTTATCCCAAGTAAATGTAGATGAAAATGGACTGAATATTGAAAATAGTATCGAAAATAAACTAAAGTTTAATACGAAATGACAGTATCTGCATCTATGAATATTTACGAATTCATTTTTAAAATGGATTCAAAAAAGATTATTAGACATCTGTATTCACGCAGGGAATTTGCATACCTCAATGTCTATATTTTTTTGTGTTGTTAAATCTCGGAAGATAGTGTTAGTGCAAACCAGTTTATGTGTTCTTTCATGTGGCATAAGAAATTTTTTTACACAGTCGCTAGAAAAAGTAGTTACTTTTAGACTATGCATGGAGTGCTAAAGTTTCAATGCTTACTACTAGCGCTAAACGTGAGACAAAACTAAAATGTTCAGATGAAATTGTAAATACAACGAAGAAAACAATACTTTCTTCTGACCACATCAAGCACTACTGACCTGAATGTAACAGTGTTTTCTATGTTTGAACTAAAATAAAATGAATGTTAGTAAGGTTTTTTGTGTAATTTTTAATTAATATTTGCATTAATCGAAGTAAAAAAGTGTATTACACGGAAAAACGGTGATTTTATTACGCTCATATAATTGCGCGAATCTGCCTGTCGGCGATTTCTATTTGCAAAATAAACTTCCACTTTTACTACACATATAAGCGTCCGGGGTTCGATACACCGGTGTTCCGGAACTTTTCACTTTAGGATTGTGTCTGGAAAGGGGTGAACTCGGCCGTGTGATTTCAAATTGAGAAGCTACCTAAATGTGACGTAATCATCGGTCTAGTAAATCGATATGTGGTTCAACTGGTGTCGTTGTACTAACCAGTAATCACGCGTGCAAGCACCTCAGGTAGGCAGAAGATGCAACCAACTATATCGGCCATCACTCTTCATAAGTTCTCGCGCCAAAGATGATGATTGTAATAAATAACTATTATTTTGTTTGATTCATCAACATGTTATAGTATAAAATTGCTTGGAGAATCTGCACAAATAATCTGCACACATGTGAGCATCTGTTCAAATAATAACTGAAGAGGCATTCGAGTGGTTTTGAGTTAAACAGTGCTTTTGAATATAAATATTTGTAAGTAAAAGTAGGTCACGCAGAAATAAATGTTTTAAAAAATATTTACCTGTTTCCATTTGGTATAATCTGTCATACATTGTAATGAGCCAAACCTTCTAGTGTTAGTAAGATTTCACTCATAGTTTACGAATATTGGTTCTCCGTGTGATAAATGTTGAAAACATAACTTAATTAAATAATTAATCAGTAAAAGGAACATTAATAACACAGGCACACAAAATAAAAATAGTTATCATATTCCAAAAGTTCACACATGTTTCTACATGTAGACGCGATGAATTTGAATCTCAAGTCAGAATTGCGCCAGCACCCTCCAAATTTTTCGAATCGCAAAGAAATAAACACAGTGGATTTTTTTTGTTTTTTTTGTTTTGTTTTCGGAGTGGCTATCAAACCCAAAGACGTGACACATGTTTCTCTATGTATGTAGACGCGCTGTATCTGAATTTGAAGTCCGAATTGAGCCATCACTAAGAGTTTTTAATCGCAAAAACTAAGAGTTATAATTTACGAGGGGTTGTGCGATTTAAAGAAACTAGAGGATGTGACGCAATTCTGTGTTCAGATTCGGATTCAGGGCGGTGGACATACATAGAGAAACAGGTGTCACGTCTTTCGGTCAACTTTTATTTTGTGAGCCTGTGTAATTAATTTCACTGAAAAATGTAATTAAAATGAACATGAAGAATAAATTTTAAAAAAAGATAGTAGAAACATTTGTGTTTTGGAAAGAAAAAATGATGACCAGAGTGTGGCGAGCTGACAAATGAGAAAGCCAATGTAATGACATGGGTCGTTGGAAGGGTTACGGCCAATGTAATGTCAAGAGTGGTGGTGGATATGTTAGCAAGACTGGTGGCGAGTGTGGAACGATGTGAAAGTCATAGCGAGTGTTGAGACGAGGACGATGGCAAGGGCGTGGCGAGAGCAGTGGCGAGTGGGACGAGTGTGCTACGAGGCGTTGTGGCGACAGTGATGTTGGGGGTGACCAGGAACGGGGGTGTTGTGAATGTTTTGGCAAGTATACTAATGAGTACGGTAGTGAGAGCAGTAGAGATGGAAATGTCTGTTAAGAGTGACGGTAAGTAAAGTAGCGGAAGTAAAAAGTGACGGTGTTGACGTTGAATACGCAACGAAGCACAAGAAAACGTTGTGACGAGGAAACGTAAGGGGGCGTAATGAAAACTAAGGACTTTGATAGCAAGAGAGAGGCCAGTGTGGGCGAAATAGGGAATATTATGTTTTTTATCGCTGCCTGAGCCCGAACTTTACACGGACAGTAACTTTTAAAATATGCCAACTGTTAGAATATGTGGATGATTTGACGAATAATCGAATTGTACTTTTCAAGAAATCAAATGGATGATGCAGGAATACTGAAATGAGAAACAGAAGAAACGAAGGAATCTTGATAAAATAGTTTTATCCACATGTACCAAACGGGACTCGATGTTCGGACCGTGGCGGAGCTCGAGCGCCCTGACCGCTGCACCAAGGGTCACCCAGACCAAAATAATGTCCGTCTTTCCGGCGAAGTGAACGGTATCACCGTGCCTGGACCTAGTTCACTTTTCACCGTTCAGGGCTAAGATAGACGTGTGCCGAACATGACGCAATCCCTTCACCAAGCCAAGCACCCCCTCTCCGCCTTTCTGACCTTCTCTACAAACAACTAACAAACTTAACTTCTGTCTCAACCGAGAAACAATGAATGTTGATGGAGGTGCACTGAAATGAGAGGCTGAAGAAACGAAAAAAGAAAATTGAGAAATTCAGCCGCGGACTCGCTTTATCCACCATAAGTTCCACATGAATCGATCGCCCGGGGTTCGATGCCCGTGCCGAGCGGTGGGAACGCGAGCAGCCTGAGGCGGATTGCCTCGGCCACAGAAAACGTTGTCGGACTTTGGCAGCGAGTTATTCTATTCACTCGACCGGGCCTAGTTTACTTTGCTCGGTTGGGGCGGTAAGAGAAGCATGTGGCGAACATGACACATTCACTTCACTGAAGCTGCAAAACTACGCCTTTCTGCGCTTTGATTCGCCACAGTGCTACGGAATCTGAGAAAGAAAAAGAAAACTATAACACTATTTTGGCCTCAACCAAGAATAAATGAATGACAGAGGCACATTGAAATGAGACACTGATAAAAGAAAAAAAATTGAACTCACTTTATCCACAATCAATTCCACGTGAATTGACCTTGATTCGATGCTGAAGCCGAGCAATGGAAGGCGAGCAACATGGCTGGCAGGTCACGGGACGCCCAGCCCTCACAGAACAGCAGCGAAAGCGTTTCGACGGTGGGCGGCAACCGAGCGACGCCCTTTCGACCCAGCACTGCACAGGGCAAAGAGGGGCTAGGAGGAGCGGGGGGCGAGGGAGAGGGGCGCGGAGGGCTTGATAGGGATGAGCGGGAAAGGGCGGGGAGGTGCAAGGAGGGGAAAGATGGCGCGAGGAGGGTCAGGAATGGAATGGGATGGGCAGGGATGGGCGAGGAGGATTGGGAAGGGCGGGCAGCGACGAGAGGCGAGGAAAGGAGGGCGGGGAGGGACGATGCGCGGCGAGTGGGTGGGCAGGGGGGGAGTAATGGGTACGGGTGGGGAGGGTGTAGGGATGGAGAGGGGGCGGAGAGTGGGAGGGGCGGAGAGGGAAAGGGGGGAGAGAAGGAGCGGAGAGGGGCGGGGAGGGGCCGTATCTCGCTGGCGAGCAGCCCAGCAGCGCAGCGCAGCGCAGCAGTAAAACCGCGCGCAGAGGAAGCATTAAAAAGCGGCGCGGGCCAAGGTCTCGGCCGTCGCGGGGCAATTAGCTTACATCATTTGGAAATTAATCGCCGAGATAGAAACTCCGGCTGTATCAAGTCGCAGCGCGGCGCGCTCTGCGCTCTCCCCCTCCCTCAGTCAGAGGAATCGTTACCCCCCCCCCGCCATACACCAGGCGCAGGGAGGGAGCCCCGTATCAAGGCGCTTCGTCATAGCTAATAGATGGACTGATGTGAGAATGTTAGAGTGGAACAATCACCTACTCCAGCTGTTACGAAAGTTAGAAAAGCGAGAGGGTTTTACTGGCGCTTCTTTTACGGCATTCGAAGTTTCGGGCAGATATTATTCCTGTTTAATTTGGTCTTTTGATTGAATGACAGAAAGTGCGAATTTCAGTGAGGGAGGGAAGAGTCTGGAGATTCACGTGAATGCACAAGCCAACACTCCTTTTATTCTATTACAATATTCGAGACTATTTTATTCTCTCCATTATTTGGGTAAGAGTTTTCCTGTATAAAATGAGAGTCCAAATTCGTTCATAAAATCCATATTTATACCGTACTGCGTTGATATATCAAAAGGAAAGTGACGGAGAAACTATTACCACTCTTTGAAAATAGTTAATAAGAAAATGTTCCGACAAAATGTGATTGTGCAAGTGCGAACGTCTTTCAAACGATTCAAATGCAATTGTGACAATCTTCCTTCCTGATTTAGCTGGAGACTTTCGACACTGGACTTGGGGGACTTTGAAGTGTTTGTAACTTTTTGTTTCATAAGAAGCTGGTAGTATTAAATTAAATATTTATATTAGTTTTAATGTTCTTATTACAGCAATATCATTCCTAAAAATTTTTCTTTCCTAAATTTTATTTTTCCGTTCACTTTGGTTTATACGTTGCTTTCAGTTACAATGTGCATTTCAGTAGGAGCAAGAAATGTCTAATAAATTAAAAATGTGTCTTAATAACACTGTAGCATAACACACTACAGCATAATCATAAAATGAATTATTATTCTTAAGAGTGTTTCAGAGGCATAGAATAACAGTTTTGCACTATAATTTCTCTAGTATCTTTGAAGATTTGGAACTGGAATGACTTCGCTAAGATTTCTAGGTGAACTTCAAAGTGATAAGTTCAAATGTTGAGACTAGTAACTACTTAAAAGTTATTAAGACAAATTTAAGAAACCTCTATGTTAAGTTTTTCATATGAGTGTAGATACCTGTAAGGATAAAATAAAACTTTTATATATGTTTTAGTAAATAAGTAAATCCTGTCAGATGTTCGATTGATTAATCTATTTCACAGTAATACGTATATACTGCAGCGTTCAGGAGTGGTCAAACACAGTTAGCAATATTATCATCAATTTATTGATATAAACTTTTCCGTTACAACGAATAAGTTCATTGAACTTCCTCCTCGAACCGAAAAAAGAAACATCCACTTTCGTAAAACGATGATCCCAGCACAAAAGTAACTACAACGTATTTTCAGCCCCAGAATTACCTACACGTTACAAACAAACAAGCAATTTATTCGCAGAGTTAGCCCGGCCCGATCCCATTTCCGATAAACGGGCACCAAACTGCATCGCAAATTCGGCCCGCTGCTCGGCCCGCGTCTCCCGGCCCCCCTCACCCCCCCGGCTGAGCCAAGGGAAGACGCGGCGGAAGCAGGCCTCCGGGGGGCGGGGCGCCCTCGAGAATTACCGCCTGCCGCTGACAACTGAAAGCGGCGGCGCTGAGGGGAGACGCGGCGGCTGCGGAGAAGGAGGCAGCGGTGGAGGCCAAGACGACGGCAGACAGTGGCGGTGATGGTAGTGAAGATGGTTTTGAAGATGGCGGTGGAGATGGTGTTGGTTTCAATGAATGATTGAATAATTAGTGTTTCCCGATTATCAATTGATTAGGTAATTAGTTCCCTAAGTGTAGTGGATGTTTTTATAGCGGGATGTGGCGGTGATTTTCCCCGGCTGAATGGTGAGGTCCAGCGCCCACTTTCGCACCGATATCGCTCACCAGAGAGGCATCACCCCAGCTGGGGCAGAGTCTAACTTTCCGAGTGATCCCCCGATATGTGCCGTACAGAGGTACTTGTGTGTGGAAGTCAGGGGTGAGGAAAGGAGAAAGTAGAGGCAGGAAAAGTCGCGAGCGGTCCGAGACCCTGTTCCGGGATTTGTCTAATGTTGATCAAAAAACCACGGAGAACTACCGATCAGAGCAAGAAGTACTACCAAACAGCGGCAGAACTCTACCTAGCAATCTAGCTAGCGTCGAAAAACTGGCCACTGCCGGGAGTGGAACCATAACACCTCCCAGTCGGAGGCACTGCAGTGAAATCAGTTGATACCCTAAGCCACCTTAGCTGGTATGGTGAAGGTGTTGGTGGTTGTTGTTCTAATGGTGATGGTGGTGGGGGTGGTGGTGATAAGAGCGAAAGATAGTGGAGGCACTCGACGTGGTGGCAGGGGCGGTGGCGGAGGAGAAAGGGAGCTCGATTTGGAATGGGAAGAGACTGAGGCGGGGCACGCGGTGGCGGCTGCGGAGGCGAAGGCGAAGGGGAAGGCAAAGGGGAAGGCAAAGGGGAAGGCAAAGGGGAAGGCAAAGGGGAAGGCGAAGGGGAAGGCGAAGGGGAAGGCGAAGGGGAAGGCGAAGGGGAAGGCGAAGGGGAAGGCGAAGGGGAAGGCGAAGGGGAAGGCGAAGGGGAAGGCGAAGGGGAAGGCGAAGGGGAAGGCGAAGGGGAAGGCGAAGGGGAAGGCGAAGGGGAAGGCGAAGGGGAAGGCGAAGGGGAAGGCGAAGGGGAAGACGAAGGGGAAGGCGAAGGGAAAGGCGAAGGGGAAGGCGAAAGGGAAGGCGGAGGTGGCGCAGATTCCGAAGATGGCCGCCGCAACGGAAGTGGAGGGACGACAATGGTTCGGCAGTGGCAGGGGAAAAAGTGGGGATATTTCAGCTTAGGCAAAGGATTAGAAGGAACGGGAGAAGAGCGAGGGGAGAAGTGTGAAGGTAGGCAAGGAGTGGGAAGGGGGAGTGGAATTGGCAGGAAAGGTGGGGATGGAGAGAGAGTTTCTGACGGAAGGGAAAAGAAAAAGGCTGCAACTAGAAATACATGTAAGAGATGGGTTTAAGTGTTGAAGTGATTTAAGAAGTTGGGTTTAGTGAAGATATTATGAAATATTCAACGTAAAAACTAAAGACGATGAACTGAAGTGGACAAGAAAGAAGTAGCCGAGTACACATTGCGTATTATGTAAAATAGTAAATCCTGTCGAGAAGAAGTAGGTGTAGGCTGGGGCGTTGCCGAATGTAGGTCGATGCCAAACTCGGGGTAAAGGTAGACGTACCTACCTCCAAGAATACGCACTCTACTTACGCCAATTGCACTTTACTTACTTAACTTGGAAGGTATGTTAACAGTTGAAACAGTTTATGGTTGGAATTAGTCTCTGACATCAGTGGATGAACAAGAGGTGAGACGCAAAGCTCTCTCCAACATTATATAGAGCACAAGAATGCACATCATGTTCCACCCCCAGTTCATAAGTTTCATCCAACAGTTGCTATGAATTTAACGTTCCCCTGCATAAATCAAGTTTCCCAAAGACTCTGGGGATCTTCAACTCAGTTAGGTTTGGACATAATTTCCGTTTATTTTAAATTCTCATTTTAGGAACTAGAGAAAATTGAACTTCATGATAGATGAAACACTGAATAACCTTAGTAACTATAATTAATATGGCAATTAAAATGTTGCATCAAGATATCGCTATCAACGCAATATAAAAACCGTGTCCAAAGTAGTTACCAACATTGCGTTTTGCCAATCAAATGAGGTAGAATGGAGGAGAAACAGGAGAGGAGGTAGTTGAAGTCTGGAGACTCCCCGCTGAGGGAGAAAGTGCAACAGGGGCTACAGCTGTTGGTGTCGTAGGTTTGTCGTGGAGCCGCTAGGGATAGTTGAAGGGATGTCATTGTGAATGGTGAGGACGGCGGCGGCTTGTTCTCGCAAGCAAGGTACGGTGAAACAAGTCAGTGGGGGAGGATAGCACAGCTATTTTCAAGAAGAAGGGACTGTTGAAAGGGGACGAGATAGGATAACATTGATGGAATGTGACAGATTGCATGACTTAATCCCAATTACGTCATGTTATAGGGGAGGGGAAAAGCATGGTAATAAGATGACTCTTGTTTGCTGATCCAAAGGGACGGCAGAGCGAGGATGGTAATTAAAGGTGGTAGTCTAAAAGCGAGTGCATCAGGCTGACAAGATCAGCGGGAGCCGCCATGTTAGTACAGGCTTTTCCGATGGCAGTGACACAAATCCGCTATAGTGACGGCAAGAGCTGCGGATCCGGACTGACAGTAGATGACAGGGACAGAAGCGAAGTAGACGATGTCTATGTGATAGTGTCGGAAGAGGATGAGAGTAAGACAGCGGAGCTGGAGGGGTGGAGAACACAGTGAGGCTGTGGGTAACGATGGAAATGGGGACAGTGGGCGTGGGGAGAGCATTAGGAGTGGGGAATGAAGCGGTTGTGCGGATAACGCGTAAAATGGGAGAGGAGCGCTGATAGTGGCAAGAGAAACGGTGATGAGCCTCTGTGGTCGTTGGGGCGGCAAGTTGGTGGGGATAGCAGAGTTTCAGGATACAGATAACAGCAAGACGGCAGGGTGGCTAAGGCGGTGAGAATACATCGAGCTGAGGAGCTGGATGGTGGGACGGCTCGGCGGCAAGGGCCTCTGGGGTGGCTGGGCAGCGGGGAGACTTGCGACGACCAGGAGAGCAAGGCTGGCAGGACGGCGAGGGCAAGGGCGATGGGAGTAGCGGTGGCGTATCACGGCGATGGGATTGCGTGGCAGCGGAGCAGCGAGGCGGTGATTGAGGTGGCTGGGCAGCGGGGAGTCGGTTGCGACCGTGTAAGCTGGGGCGCCAGGACCGCGAGGGAGTTCGCAGCGTCTGTAGTGGCGAGGATAGCTGGAGCGGTGGGGTAGCTTGGTGGGGGGCGGGGTGGAAGGGGGCGGGGCAGGGAGGTCGGCGGGGACGTGTGCGCGTCTTGGTCGCGAGGAGGCCGCAGGGGAGGGGCGTAGTGGGGGAGCGGAACACAAGTAATTTGCTTTGAAGTGGCGACCGGGCGGATCGGATTAGCGCGCCCCCAGGCGGCGCCCCGGAGCCACAACGCGCGGGGGCGGTGGGGGTGGTGGGGGCGGGGCGGGGCGGGGACGCGGGCAGCGGTGCCATCGCGACGGGGTGGAAGGAGGCTAGATACACATGGAGCAGATGTCGCGCAGGGGACTGAATAGAGCGGCAGCGCCGAAGTCGATACTGAAAATGTGTATTATCGGTCACATACCGGTACCATTCCTGTTTACGGAGAACGTCAACTGGGTGGCGGCGGAAGAAAAATTGCTATATATTTCAAGGAGTATTTATATATGTGTAATTATGAAACAATACTACAATTATTTAATTATATAACGTTAAATTTCTACAAATTAGTATAACATATTTTCTGGTTTAGGAGGTGTAACAAAGACCATGTATTGAATAATTTCGGTACTTAAAGTCTTTTCCGTGGAGGCACAGAAGGCCACTTTCAGTTTCGAAGAAAAAGTTCACTATTCTTGATGTGGCTTCAAATGTACATCTCACAAGATACAAAAGTTTAAGTAAGGTTGTGTGTTTACGCGCCGCGAGAGAATGCTGGAGTTTCAACAAAGCCATTAAGCATAGAATTGACATATTTTTGTAAACATCAGAACAATGTTGGAAGACGAAACTATTAGTTACTAAAAATGTGAGTTTTATGTGTTTATTTATTACATTTGTTTTTATTCACTTTGAGTTCATTGTCGTGATTAATATGCATGCCCAACTTCGAAAAGTTTTATTATCTACCCCTGAGTAAATAAACTGTATGAGTCATTAAAAATATCACAATTGAAGAATATTATATTTACCATAATTTAATTTTACTTTTAAATTTCTAGCAATAAATTGTAGTTAAATGTTTTACACATTAGTTGTAAACATTTTCTGTCATCTAATATGTGAGACCTGTACTGACATTAAACAGACCTATACGTATACTGATATTCATGATTCGCTTTATTGACGATTAATCTCCCTCATGGTTTAGTATTTTCCAAATATCTAGCAAACACGACCGTTCTATCCCCAAAAAAATATTCTGGATTTATTTCGGAAGCCCCTTTCACTGATAGATTTGCATTCCGCCGGTGGCCGTTCGCAACGTCTAAATGTAGCGCCTCACGCATCGGCTTCGTGCATCGGCGCGCGCGCTTTTAAAATTCCAGCGGCAGGTGGGGGCGTGTTCGCCAATGCGCACGCGGCTGATTATATCTCGACACGCATCGGCGCGCGGTTTATGCGCACGCATCCGCGCGGTTCGCGCGCCGCGCCCTCTCGCAGACGGAGGCCCCGTGCGCACCCTCGCCCACGCGCCCTCACGCGCCCACCCCCACGCGTCCCCCCCGCCCCCCGCGCACCCCACGCGCTACACACGTGCCCCCCACGCGCCCCCGACGCCCCCCTCATGCGCCCCGACCTGCCCCCCACGCGCCCCCGACGCGCCTCCCCCCGCGCACTCCCCCGCGCCCCCCCCCCACGCGTCCCCGACGCGCCCCCCACGTGCCTCCTCCCGCACCCCCCCGCGCAACCCCCACGCGCCCCCCACGCACCCCCCACGCGCCCCCCCCCCCACGTGCGCCCTCGCTCACGAAACTGAGAAACGGCGTAAAAGACAAGAACTAAATTTCACAAATCGAAAACGTTGGATGAGCTTTTCGAGTGTCAAGTTAAGTTTTGGATTTAAACTTATTTTTAGGAAAAATGTCAAAGAATAGAATTTCCAATTTTTTAAATTGTATTTAAATTATGTGACGTAATAGTTTCCTGTGTTGAAAATTTCTTCCATCCTTCATTTCCTTCAAGCCCAGCTTTGTTCAAATATGTTCTTTCAGTATCTGGGTTTGAACTTACCAAAGAATGGTAGTAGCTGATGATGACATGCTCCCGTTCAAAATTTCCCAAATGGGACCTTCATTTAGAATATGAACTGGTCATATTGCAATTTCAAAATTATAATTGCCATTACAAAATTTACAGGTTTTAATGATGCTTATAGGTAACTTTTAGTACAGCTACATTTTTACACTTTGTTTTACATGCACTGCACGCAACATGCGCATAGCACATTTGCATTAGCACAAATGCCAAATGCAAAAATGCAGATCATTCTCAATTATTTCCGAAACTTCTGCCTCAAAATCTTTTACAGCTACATTTGATTCTCCTCCAGATTTTCTTAACTCTTGCTAATTGTTCTGTAATAATTTTTGAAGAGATTAAAACTTCAGAAACTCAATCTCTTTCGTGTTCACTTCAATTACTCAATGAATCGTTTTGTATTCAAAATCGTTGCGAATCTAACATTAAAAGGCAACTGTTAATATATGTTATGAGAATAATGTGTTAATTAATTTTAATAAGAATACGTTATGGGTCACATTCATTTGAAAATCGGAATTTACACACTTAGGTAAGAACGTAAAAGTGATTTAATAAGTACCAAGGCAATACTGTTTGCAGATTTTCGCAAACATATTTTTAAAAATCCATGTTGAATCAAAATTGAAATTAAATCTTCAGCGTGATTCATTTGGTAATTCAATTGTTCACTTAAAGGTGTACTAGAGTATAATCAATACTTTCTACAGAGTTCTATTTAGTAGGCGTTTGTTTCATTCCTGACATTATCACTGTGATCGCAGAGCCAAAACACGAAAGAACACGTTTTGGATATTTATTTGAATCTTCTGGCCGGATGTAAAAACAAATTATAAGTTCCCCATCAGGAGACAGATATGCGTTGAATGACACCTCAAACGTCTCGATTGATGCACGGAAAGCGGTCTAGCGGTGAGTGACGGAACCACACATCCGAACATTCGTACATCCAGAGGTTACCTCAAATACTGTACAGAGATTATTGGTACATAACATTTTGTTTATAAAACCGCATTGTAAAAACATTTCTTTTTGACTATGACATTTTGTAAGGATGAATATTCTTAAACAATGAATACATTGATGTGAAAATCTCAATCTATTAATTATATGGGTTACGACAATTTGCAATTTCATGAGCGCAATGATATCCCTCACTACACATTTCGTTGTCCCTCTCGTGCTCGCCTTTCTGACTCACGACACCCGCGGATCCACTTAGCCTCTTTCCGGCTACGGTCCAGGTTAGCTCAAAGACAGCACTGTGGCTGTCTCGCAGAGAGTCTGACCGGAAAGTCATAGCTTCCAGTCCTCCTTTATTATTTTTTAACCAATGGTATACTGATGTTCATTGAGATGGTATTAAAATTTCATCAGTCCCTAACTCGATATATATCAAACTCAACGAGAACCTCTCTTCTTTACAATTCCATCCGCAATGATGGTGATTTACCTTGTCATTGCCCCATCAAACCAGTTTCATTTTGTCGATAGCGGAAGCTAAAGTGTTGAATGAGAAGTAGTAGCTCGAGATTGCCTCATCCGAGAGCTCGCGCTGGAGTTGGATGCTACGTAAATTATTTAACTACATCAGTGGAAACACATGGTCATTTTGTTTTCGTCACTTAATTACGTCTTATTGAATCTTTAAAATGAAAAAAAAAAAACACCGAAAAAATTACGACAGAAAAAATAAAAGTTTTTGAATGAGGCAGTCGCGAAACGTATTGCATACGTATCATGTTCCACGAAAATTATTCATATCGTCCACTTGAACCATTATAAAAAATTTAAAAGCTGTTCGATTTTGCGCATATCTGAAAAGAAAAAAAAACATGAATTTAATGAACAATAATACCAATTCACTCATTTTGTACAAGGGGCTAATGAATCACAATGATTCTTTATCAGTTTCGGTAGTAAATGATCAAGAGAAACCGTGTCCCATTTGAATTAACCAAACATGATACAAACTTGTGTATTCACAACTTCTTTGCCTTCTCGACTTATCAGCTCCCTCTTAACGACCTCTCAAATGTGCAGTAATTCGTTGTTGATCTGCGCACGCTAGCTCTGACTTTAAATACCGTCGGGCGGGCTGTTGTGAAAGTCATTGACACAGAAGGACAAATTGACAATACAACGCATTAACCATCGCACCGCAAACAGCGGGCGTTTGGGACCGGCGGATCAACGCCGGTTCAATTAGAAGTTCAACACGATCCGGCCCGCGCCAAATGGAGCGCTGGGCGATCGTCCGCACGTCGGAATCACGCCGTCAAAACCGCGCGCCACCGGGGATCTGCTACCTGGCAACACGGCCGGCAAACGTATCAATCAGCATCGTGAAATTTTCATGCTCGATTTATGAACGCGCGCAGCACGCGGCCGCTGATTGGGCGTCCACCTCAGCGGAACCTCGCGGAGTCTCCGAGCTTAAGCAACAGCCTCCGGGTTGCAGGTGATTTTAATCATTTGCGGATCATTCGATCATCGTAACTTATGAAGCAATTAGCCGAAAAAAATCTTTCTACAACGTATTCTGAGAGATTTGCAAATTTTCCGAATTTCTGTTATTTGCGGTTTAAATAATAATAATAATAATAATAATAATAATAATAATAATAATAATAATAATAATAATAATAATAATAATAATAATAATATATAACTATGCCGATCAGATGGCCGAGATCGCTAAGGCAGTAGTGCCGAAGTGGTTTCGGACCAGAAGATCGCGGGTTCGAGTCCCGCCTCGGGCATGGGTATATTTGTGTGTTTGTGTATGTCTGTATGTGCTGTCCTTTCACCCCCATTACCATCATATCATCATTTCATCCTCCATACCCCCAGGGCTAACAACCGTGGGGGTTAAAAACCGGATCCAGCTGGAAAATGCTGGTCCCCGCCAAAAATTGTCGCAAGCACCTGCCACCGTGAGAATAAATAAAAACTGGGCCACGGTAAAGGCAGGATGCTTGCAGTCGTGGTCCTAGTTGGCCGATTAACGAAATATATATATATATATATATATATATATATATATATATATATATATATATTTTAATAGCAATCTCTGATCATCGTTTGATCATTTTAATTTCTAAAGGCCAACTACCTTTCCTCTAATGCTGAGAAGGTCCATTGGTTTCCTTCAGAGGTGAATGTTGCTTTATTTGCCCATACGTCACATACATTTTTTACTGTTATTTGACATTAAATAAATACATCCTACAACAGTGTACTGAGCAAAACAGATGAAGCGAAACTACAAAAAGCATTGATTTTTATTTTGTTATTCCATTTTTTCTGTATTGAAATTCTTTTTGAATCCTTCGCTGTTTGCTGAAATACAAAAATAGCATGGTTGAATGCGTAATAGAAGAAATAAGAAATAAATATAAAAAGTATTGAAAAACTACAAGAGATACAAATGTTGAACTTGATGTGGGCTATAATTTATGCTCGAAATCAATAAAAATGGATATAAGAAATTATAAATATTTTTTTCGCCTATGAAATCTAAGCAATATTTGGTATTTCGGATTCTCAAATATAAATCTTCTATTAAAAAATGAACTCGAAAGACAATAGCACTTCAACTGTTATTCAACAAGATAATTTATTTTGCTAAGAATGCCGAATAGTTGAACACCCTGCGTGTTTTTCAAAAATTCGCTTCTCGTATTGCAAATTGAATATGATAATAGCTTTGTTCCATAAATCTAAGGAAATGTTTTCCTGATTGTTATGCAAGTCCCCAAGCAAGGAAATGGAATCCTTTTAAGAGCATCGGCGGATACATTCAGCCAGAGGAGTGGTAAGCGGAGTTTGAAAAATATGAATCTAAGGAAAAAAGAACACATGAATATTTTAAATCAAAAGAAGTTTGTAAATAGAAAATATGCACGTGAAACAACGAAAGACTCACAAGCATTCAATAATGACACACAACCATAGATTTATTAAAGTTAGAGTACTATCTGTAAATAATCTGAAATGATACTGCCAAGAGAATGAAGCATCAAACGAAAAATGATTTAAGAAAATTGTAGGTTTTTCTTTGTACGACATTTGTGCATTACTCAACTGATTGCTGATACTTTTAAGACTGCTCTTTTTTAAGTACGGAATCTCTTAACAGATCGATAATTTCCACATCTTCTTAAGAAGACTTTGAGGAGGAGAATTATCGTCATTTTTGAAAAGACTATCCTATTACGAGAAGCAAACGTTGTTCCGCAGGAGGTCGCTGAGCCTCAAATCCAAGTTTCCCACCCTTTGGGGAGAGCCGAATGAAGCTGAGCCACTTCTAAGGATACGGAAGAGAGTGCAATGGGGAAGGTATGGCAGCACGCGATCTGTGCCTAATGTTTCGGGAACTTTTCCGAGGAAAGGAGTTGGGAAGAGGAAATGACCATTCATTTGATAGTTAGTGATTTCGGACGCGTCAACTACTAGGGTTATTAGTCTAGTGCATGTAGTCCATTTTTTGCTCAGGAGGCGGCAGTGGTCTTCCCACGCGGTATGGCAAGATCCAGCGCAGACCTGCGAGCGGGTTTTTCCCAACCAGGTATCTCCCACCAGTAGAGCACAGCCCCAGCCGAGACAAGTTCTAAGCTACCCACCGGCACCCCGGCATGTTTGGCAATGTAGCGCATGTTATTGTAAGTGTATGTGTAAGGGGTGAGAATAAGACAAAGAAGAGGTAGGAATTATCTCGCGTGCGGTCCATGGCCCATTTGTTAGGGTACTGATCCGGCATTCGCCTGGTGTGTTTCAGAGAAACGACGCAAAACTACCTACCAGAGCTGCCGGCCGCTAGAACTCCCCTCTACACAGCGGCTGAATTCGACTTAGCTGAGAAGCAAGGGTCGAAAGCCCTGCCACCGTCGGGACTCGCACCTAGGACCTCCCGGTCGGAGGGTACGCAGTGACATCAGTTGATGCCCTGAGCATCTCCTTAATTATAAAATCTTGACTGGAACGTCAATAATACAGGATAAAACATTTAAACTTGTACTATAAATCAAAATTTCCAGCAGTACCATGAAGAACTATACAAATTAACTGTTAGAATATTACATAACTTTCACACTTCACCTACCCCCCGCTCCAAGAAGGTAAAACATTAAATAAGAAAACGCGCTTTCAAATTCTGTGGATGATTTTCTGAAGATGAATATTTAAACGGACTCAAGTCATATGTAAACTCTGGCCAAAAGTGTGCAATGTCTTCGCGATTATGGCTAAATCGTTATCTCGCATTCAGGAATAAAAAAAAAATATACATTTCCTTTGAGGTGTCTACGTCTATTGAATGCACGGAACAAGTAAAAACTTTTCCAATTCATCCAATGAACATACGCGAATTAAAACCGCGTTTCGCATATCATTTATGTCCCGATAGGAATTAATGGATTAAATACAGACATATATTAATTCATAGTGTTAGAAATACTCCAGTAGAATAGAGTGAGTATGGGTTAATTCAAAACTTCTAAGAATTATAATGGTAGTGAGAAGAATTTATAACTAGAATATTACTTTACATCCTCACTCCACTCGTCCATCGCACTCGTCACTCGCAGGAGTAAAACGTTCGCTTTTAAAACGCAGCTCGCAAATTCTAGGAAACATGTCAGTAGCTCGGACGAGAGCGGAACACATTTGCACGGAAGGGCTTGCTTCTGTCAGGTCAACAGATCAATAGCGCTAAACGGGAGCGACAGCCGCATCCTCCGCGCCATCAGAAAAACCAGCGCGTTCGCAAACATTAATCACAATAAGAGTTAACATTTCGCCGCAGCCCTCACGTGCCGCGCTTTGCTCTGCAGCGCTGTGCTTGGATACGGGAAATTCCTTTCTCCCCGCGCCCTCCCTCACCGGAGTCGCACAGAGAGAGGGGAGAGAGAGGGAGGGAGGTAGAGAGAGGGGGGAAAAGAGAGAGGGGGAGAGAGAGGGGGTGAGTGAGAGGGAATGAGGGGGAGAGAGGGAGGGCGTGAGAGAGAGAGAGTGAGGGAAAGAGAAATGGACAGAGGGAAAGAGAGACGGAGAGGGTGGGAGTGAGGGAGAGAGAGGGAGGAGAGAAAAAGAAGGAGAGAGGGTGGGACAGAGAGGGGGAGAGTGGGAGAGGGAGGGGAAGAGAGACAGAGAGAGGAAGAAAGTGAGAGAGGTAGAGAGAGGGAGACAGAGGGCGACAGAGAGAGGGAAGATGGAAATGGTTGCTGATGGGTCGAGATGTACCCAGGCTGATGATGGCGGATGACTTAAAAAGAAGGTGGATGGGGAAGATTGAATGGGCTGCAGCCGAATGGATGGCTATGGAGTGCAATGTAGTAACACAGAGTGAATTGGCGGGGTGAAACACGATCAAGGATGAGTGGGTTGGGTCGAGACGATGGAAGGAGAAAAAAAGGGTCGAAATGTGCTTCGACGAGAGACAAGGTGGCGGGGTGGAGCATAATAGATTATACAAAAAATACGTCTGATCTGGGGTGCTCTGAGGCAAAATCTAACACGGCGTAACTGGATATGGAGCGAAATATAATATTATATATTGGAATTAATATTGGATACATGTGGGTATAGGTTTGGGCTCGATGTAATAGAATGATGAAACGAAGGGAGATACGAATATTATGGAATACTTCAAGGTGGGTGACCAAACAAATGATGCGATGAGCTGACATGTGAGACATAGTGTCACCTAAATTATCATTTAAAGCTAAAGCACAAAACGTTCATCAGCAGTGAAATCAAAGGAGATCAAATAATCAAAGAAATTAAATTATATTCGAAACGAATCAGGTGATTTTGAAAGAACAAAGATAACGTTAACTGGTTCAAAGTTGTTGTGTCAGTATGTTTGGTGCATGAATGGATTAAAATACGTAGATAAGGGTGTCAAGTGTACAGAGATAACGTGAAAAAAACGACACAAATTGTGTCGCGACGTGAGCAGAAGCGAGTTCAGTGCTGAGATTTTTTATTCAATTAATATTATTTTCAATTTCGTTAATACTGACGTTTCGAACAGCAACCTTACCAAGAAAATTGTCAAAGGATAACCAAAAATAGTAACTTACTTGGAAGCGGAGACAAAAGGGAAAACAGATGGAAATTGCCCACCATTTGGGGGGAGATAAGCACAGAACCGAAGTACTGACTATAGAAGCAGTTTCGAAACGGAAGGATTCTTATGCAACGAGAGCGAGAGAGAGTGATGACAGACGTATAAACGCGAAGGAGTGAGAATGAAAAAAAGAATTAAATCGGTGACAGTCTGTTCAGGACACCGTATAGACTGTGAGCAAGACATTATCAGTTAAAATAAACCAAATGTCTATTAAGAACTTGGAAGAATGCAAGACAAAAAAAATATAAAGAAAAAATCGAGAGGGAACATGGTGCCGCCATATTCACAGCGACGTTAATGCGGACGGTGTCCAGATGCACTTCGAGGACGGTTTGGACCGCGAGTGGGGTAGCTTACAAAGAAAGGGCCGAAAGACAGAGACAGAAAAATCTGAGACACAAAAAGAATAGATTGGTAGATAAGCTCGAGAGCGGGAAAGTGCTCTTATTCAGAACAACGTTCTTATTGTACAAGAACGCAGTTGGTTGTTGATTTTATGTTTTGTGTTTTAAAGCAGATGGCGTGTATTATATGTTGATTACATCCGAAATATAATTTTTGGGATTAGATGTTGGTGATTTCATTTTTCAATGTTGACGCAAAGATGTTTAAGTATCTCCGTGGACATGTTTCCCGTTAGACAGTGCTTTCTCGGCTTTTGATCATGGACTGTTTAACTGTATATAATGATATTTAATGATGCCATTAAAGCAACTATTTACTGATGGCGACTTCCTCCTTTGACTTCCTCCTTTGCCTTTCGTATGTCATGTGTGTCATAATCAGTAACGCACCGAGTATGACGCATTGGGTACGTGAAGTATGAAAATAGGTGGAACAACACGATCAAAGATTCGCAGTTTTAGTCAAAATTGAAACGATTTCATTGATTTTGTACTTTTTCCGAGTTCCCACGCGCCCATAGTTTTCTCCTCATAGTTTTCTTTCTATTTCTGCGCATCTTTGAAATTAGTAATATAGATTTAATTGTAACGATTTTTAATTAAGCATTAGATAACAAGTGTAGTTCCATTCAGAGTATTTTATAAAAATAAGTTTTTTTGTTTCGAAATGAAAGCCATTAAAACAAAATACGAGTATTAAAACGATACGAGAAATGGGAAAAGGCTATTCAGAAGCAACAAGGAAAGATACGACACTTTTACCAGGTTACAATCATAATAATTGATAAAATTTAATTTAATTTATCAGTGTGGCAGGCCTCACGTAAAATATAAGTTAGTGTCTAAAAATCAAACGGATGAAATATATTGCGAACTGTATTGTGTTAGTTAATGATTGTGGCGTATCAATCCTATATAAGGTACGAACAATTTTTATCTCTCAAAACTGACAGGTACCAACAACTTTTGTCCATCCAAATCCAAAGCGTGGAACATAGTGCGCCAGGGCGAATTGTTGGCTATTCGCTCGGTCCGGCCCTGTCCGCATGCGCCGCCGCCACCGCCCCCGCCGCCTCCACCGCCGCCTCCGCTCGCCGCGCGTCCACGCACCTCTCTCGGAGCAAGCACTCAATTCCGCAAACAGTCTCCGCTGATGGATCGCGTTTCGCCCGATGTGACCGCAGCGGGAACCTGGTGACGGGGCGGGGCGGGGCGGGGCGGCGCTGTGGCGAGCTCGTTGGCCGTAAAGAGGGCGGTGGAGAAGGAGGAGGAGGCAGTGGCTGCGTCTGCTTCATAGGTAGCGGCCGCAAACCCTGCTTGTAGAACACACGTAGCGTCGGCGGCTGTGAATCGCGCGGGCGGACGAGCGGCCGATGGACGCGGCGGCGAGGGAGAGCTTACAGCCGCGCTCTGGGAAATTGCTGGCGCTGAACGAGATGGTGACTGATGAGGTGACGTAAGAGTGGATCGTGCCGGCCTTCGGGAGGCGGGAGGGTGATGGATGGGTCAGCGACTCTGCCACCTTCGTGATTCCGAGATGAGCTAGTGTAGTTTTAGGTTGGGAAGAAGGAAATGGCTGTGATACCTTTGCTAGTGCTGAACGGACGGAATAATTTGCTTGACAAATATGCAAGAACAAACTGCCTTCAGGACTAATAAGCAAGATAAATGACTCAGAAGCTACGTTAACTTGACGATGACCTTCAATATGACGTGAAGGAGAGATCGTATGATAGCCGATGATACCAATGATCTGAACATTAACATTCAACTGATTGAATTGGTGGCAGATCTCCGAGAGGAAAAATAGTAATTATTTCTAACCAAGAAGAAACAATGTATGCAACAAATAAAGAAAGAGAACAGTACGCGGCAAGCAGGTGAAGGAGCAGGACTAAATGGACTGCTAAATGGTAAGCGCGAAGGTTAGTGGATGTAAAAAGTGACGTTAATGGACGAGAATAAAAGCATATTTACGACAAAAAAATGAAAACTGTTTAGAAGAATTTATGTATTTATTTAAACAATATCTTCTGCATCGGAATCATTGCTATCTGGAGAGGAATTCTATAGGCCTGCTGCTCTGATCGGTAGTTTTCCGTGGTTTCTAAGACCAACACCAGGTCAGTGCCGGAGCAGTACTCTAACAAACGGTCCACGGTCCGCGAGCGATCTTTCCTACTTCTTCCTTGTTCTATCACCACCCCTTACTCCCACACGAACACCCATACACACACTAACATGCACTAGGCTACCACACATCCCGGAAGACCCGTCGGGAGCTTAGAGCTTGTCCCGGTTGGGACGGTGCCCCGCTGGTGGGAGATGCCTGGTTGGGGAAAATCTTTCCAATCCGACGTAGGTCGGTGCCGGATCTCCCCATACAGTGGTGGAACACCACGTCCGGAGAAAAAAATATGCACTACACGTACGGGACTAATGACATAAGTAGTTGACGCGCCAGGAATCACTAACAATCAATCATTGAGTCGAAACCATACCCGTGGGATAAAGGGATAGTTAAACGTGTTGCGTTGTGATGTAGACCAGTTGCAGCAACCACCACGGTGGTTCAACACAGGCGATGTGCTTGTCAGTCGAATAGTATAAGTCCCGAAGCAGCTGGGTGGAGGTGCCGCAGTGGCAAATAGCAGTCTTGAATTAAACTGAGCTCTTCTTATCATACACTAATTCACATATGAAAATTCAATACTTGACTTTTTTACCCTTACATTATTATATCGTGCAAAAAAAATGGTAACGGAACGCCCTCTTCTCTCTCTGCTAGTTATCCGCATTATGACCCTGTCCATTACGAGATCAGACAGGTGTGATTCATAACTACGAGGAGATGTAAACGGTTTTCGCGAGTCCATGTAATTGTTTCAATAAATACGCACAAATCCCGCGGGTCAAAACGACCCCGTGTGCAAACGAGGATAAACGCCGCGTTGTGATGTGGGTCCGTTGTGACAGCCACCGTAGAGCCCGAGCACCGAGGCGAAGTGATAGCCGGCGGAGTGGCGGCGCCGCAGTGGCGCGCCCCGGCGTCGGGGGACTGCAACGCTCTCTGATGCGGTGGCCGGGCCGGGCGGGCGCAGCTGGCTTTAGCGATGACGAATCCGCTGGCTGCGTAATGGATCCGGCGGGACCTCGCGGCTCACGAGGTGGGGATTGCAGCGCGGGCGGTTAGGGGCGACGCGGCGTCCTCGATAACACGATTGGTTCCCGCTGAACGAATCCCGACCTTCCGGCAAAAGCTGGTGTGCGCACACGAGACTCACCGCATTTCTTTCTTTCCCTTCCAAACGGCCCGAATAATTTTAACTCAACACTCAGATTTGCCGAAATGTCAATCTTTTTCAACTGATTTATTTTATATTATTTCCAAAATAACAATTTCAATATCATAAACAAATTAATTATTTTTATAGCGCGAGGCCAGAATTTCTGCAAACGAAACGACCGCTAAAAAGGTGGAGTCTGGAGCGCTATTTCTCGATAATTCGATTAGTTCCCGCTGAACGAATCCCGATCTTCCGTCAAAAAGGAGTGCATGCACACGAACCGCTAGATAGTTCTTTCTTTCCCTTCCAAAACGTGCCAGTCAATTGTAACTGTACACTCAGATTATTGTTTTCCGAAACGTATCTTCCAACAAATCGCTTCCAACAAATTTACTTGAAATATTATTTCTAAAATCATAATCAATTTCATAATTGTATTATTAATTTTTTTCCACGCGTGCACAGAATTTCAATCCAAAACAACCGTTCAAATGTAGAGTTCGGAGCGCCGGTCCTCATTAATAGTGTCTGCTGAGGAACAAAAATTCCTCTTTCGTAAGAATGAGTTGTGTGTACACAAACAGAATAGACATAACACTGTTCCAAACAATTTATTGATTCAGTTTCGTGTGCAGCAATAACTATTTACATTATTACCATTATACACTACTTGAAAGCATTTACATTTGCAAATGTTTGACTAGAATGATTGGTATACGTTTTATTCAAATAACACATGAAGTATGTATACGTAATTTTTGTTCGATGTAAGGTAAAAGTATAAATATTACATTCACTTCTAGTCGCTTAAATGTATGAAATGTCACGTGTTTTTAGAGTTAATACTTAATGCTAACATAAAAAAATGAAAGAAAAATTACAATTCTCGGAAATCAGAGAAATCAGAGACTTTCTGTAGACTGATATATTTTTAGTGTTTTATCCCATGCCACAACACATTGAATGACCGCGGTTCTAGAATACTGGCACTGGCTAGAGATGATTTTTATTAATAGTCATGTAAAACATTACATATAAAGTTCTAGGAAACTCCTGGTTTAATAATTGTATGAACTACAACATATGAGAATACACATTTTTGGTTATTCATAGCGCGTTCAATCTCGTTAAACAAAGTATTGAAGAAGCTCAAAATTTGGAATAAGGCATCTATGATATTCCAAATGATCTTGAAGTCTTCTAGAAGTATTCTCATAAAACTAAACACGTATTAGGACGTACGTCGGGAATAGTTCTTAGAGAAAATGTAAGATATTACAAATATTTACCGCCCAATAATCGTCCTCGTTCTTCACACTTGTGTCAATGTGGGCTAAATTGCCGCACTTTAATGGCATCTATACGCGTTTGTTGCATTCACATCCGCACATGACTAGACAACTCAACTGGTAGTGAAAATGTAATTCAAATAAAATATAAATTTAACTATGCATTACAGAACCAACACCATTAACACGAAGAGCTATTACATCATTACAAAAGTTCTTCGATTATCATTGTTATTTCTTCTTCATTTGTCCGTACAGATCTGGATGCAACAAGAGTAAATTACGAGCAGTACTGCCTTCCGGAAAGCCGCAGCAATTGCTGGTCGTTAGGGCACCACTGGCACTCAAATTTCAAGCACGAAGAAGACAGGTACGACGTTTAGTTATATCCTAGTGCTGAGAACTCATCAGTCTGGTCACGCAAATAGCGCATGAAGTTTAGTACAGGAAAGTCTCTAGCTTCTAAATCCTCGTGAAACAAGACCAGCAAAGACGTAGCGAACGGCTTTTCGACGTGTGAAGTCGACTTAAACGCCGTTGGCGCCGCTGGTGTCTCACTTCGTCGATTCCACTTGCCAACGCTCGCGGCAAGTAATCCATGCAATCACGCGCATAATTCGCACAGTACTTATCTCTTGCCTTAAATTTCATCCGTCAGAATACGCCGTCGAAACTAGTAATTGTCTTCATTTCTGAAATATCGTCTATTATTTTATGGTTGCTGTATATATCATGTACTCTTATGAAAGAAATTGGAAATTTAATGGATGTACGACAAAACATATAATTCATGATATTCTGATTGTTGGAGAATTAATGAAAAGAATGAAGCCCTAAATATACCCCTAAAAATTGTTAACTTTTGCCGTTTCAAAGTTAAAATACTAATATGGACTCTTATCTGACAACTTCGAAATCTCACAACAACTTTTTACTGTGAAGGGGTGTCTGTTGGCAGACATTAGTTAGAAAGTTTTCCACATTCCTTCTAACCAGTACAAGTATTAAGGAACTGAAACGTTTGAAACAAGATAAACGCAATAAAGAATAATTGTGTAATGATGAATGTTATTAAAGTATAAATTAATACTACTTGATTGGAATGCATTCGCAAACCTTGGGAGACTACATCTGCATTCGAAGATTTCAGGCCAAACGCAAAGAGGCGGTAAACCCCATGTGTGAATTTCCCCGCCGCTCTTCACTCCCGGCGCCCGCGTATCCCTCCGCCGATGCGGCCGCACGCACGCGCCCTCGCGCTCGCGCTCGCGTCCGCGCCGAGAAGTAATCCGCGCTTTGCCCGGCGCGGGACGCTTAATTCTCGCGGCCGTAACCCGACGTTTTATGTAAAGCGGAGGCGCTTAAACCCGACGTGTGCCGCGCAGAGCCGAAAATGGCGCGAGCTAAAAGGAGCTGCGCGCGCGCTTCTAATCCGGGCCGTTACGTCGGAACAACCCTCCCGCCGCCCCCCGCCGCGAGCGCACGGCTTTGGGTCTTAAGGCGTTTATGCAACAAAATGTGCCACGCGAGTGCATGTTCGTTTGCACGACGGCGGCGGAATGACAAAGCGCCGGCGACGCGGCGCTAGGGCAGCGCGGGGGTGATGTTTGAAGGACGAGGCCGTTCATTTTGGATGAGGAGTGCGGGGCAGTAAATGGAAAACGCAGTATCGTAAAATCCGATGCTTCATATGGAACATGTGCAGTACGTGAGATTCAAAAACGGCGGACGGACTTACTGGCTTGGCCCCGTTTGACGAAGTCACGTAGCGTATTGCAGAGCTCGGCAGAGACGTCTCAAAATTAGAAAGGCGTTTGTGAAGTGAGTGGCGGACTAAACTCGCGAGGGAGGATATGGAACATCAAGGATTTTATTCATGTTCATCTCCGTTTATTTCGACTAAAGTTCGTAGCTGCTTTAATATCTCTCTTTCAAATGTCGTACATTCCCAGACCGGATTACATTTGATCGTTTTCACAGAAAAAATTGTGTGAACTTAAAATTTTTAAAGAACTGTATCAGAATTAAATCTATAAATTCTAAAGAAAAATAGAATTTTGTATGTATGTAAAACAAATCTTCAGAATAATCAAGCAGATACATTTATTATTACTCGCCACAAATTAATCCAATTGAGCAAACACTGTTCCGAATATTTATGCAGTTTAATGATCACAAAACTTTAACTAAGTGATCATCATTAAAATGCGATCTTCACCCGGATCAAAAGTGGCTCAATTGATACATGTCGATTTATGTAATGAAGCGTAATAGTAATATTGGATTTTCCTATCATTATTTTCTGTATTGACATTTAAGATATTAATTGAAGAAATATTAATATCATAAGCAAATGATTTTAAACTATTTAGATTCCAACTGATAAACTAAGAATGGTTTTATAAATATAAGATAAACTAGATACAAACCTATAAATTTCTTTTCACGGAAATGACTATTGCCTATAGGATTTAGGGCCGGTTTCACCAAACAAAGAGTAAGAGTTTACTCTGGAGTGAATCATGTTTACTGGAGAGTAACTTCTTGGAGCGTTTCACCAACCCTTTACTCGAGTGTAAATCGCTTACACGAGAGTAAATTCGAGAGTAACTTTACACCGCGAAAATCTGTCGTGTAAAGTACGGAGTAAATTCAGTTTTCAACGTGCATGTACCTCCGAAGTGTTATTACGGCTCAACGATTACGAATGATAGCATTTGAAGACGATTCCAGCAATGATTCAGAATAGTATCCATTAGTGCGAAGACAAAGATAGCGAGAGAGAATGGATTGGTTTTAATTATGACGATCGAGATTTTGTCATGAGGTTATGTTTGCCCAAATCAGCCTTTTAACTTCATCAGATACATTGTAAACTGTAGAGAACTTCTAAAGTTCTTTTTCTCGCATGTGGATACGAAATAAAGGTAGTACTTACCGAATACGACAACAAAAGGAAAAATAATAATTTCAGGGACTACAAGTACTAAGAAATATTCATTTATTTATTCAGTAAAAACTGTATGTGACGTATGGGGGAGATCATTTGCGCACGTTTTCTTGAGTTCCCTTTCCAACATTTTAACTACAAATAGTTGAAATGTGAATAAAAGTTTAAAAAATAAAACAACAAATAATAATAAAATTTAGAAAACACGATAACAGCAACATTTGAAACACCAAACATTTTCGTTCCCTAGTTATAGAAAATTCATTTGCACCGCCATCGGTAAACGAACTGCAAATTTGATCCTTCTGCATTGCTAACAAACTAGTAACTCGTATCCAGAGAAGAAGAATGAATATTTATTAAGAAATAAAGATACAGAAATTAGGAAATAAACTATGCTAACTCAAACCACCATAACATCACACCAGATTATAACGCCAAGAACTCCGAAACTGAAATGAATGATAGAACATAAGGAATTAATCAAAGGTTCGGGTTGGTCCGCATTGGTTCCCAGCGTCATTCTCGCTCACAGCCTCTTGAATCGCTTTCAAATATTGTGTGTTCAGCTTATTTGCGGAGTAAATCGGAGAGTATGTACTCTAGAGTAAAATAACCCTCCAGAAGCGTGGTGAAACACTCATCTTCTACTCGAGAGTTACTATCTTAGATAAATGCTTACTCTCAGGTAACTACTCTCAACTTTACTCGGCTGTTGGTGAAACCGGCCCTAAAGGAGTTAAATGGCGAGTGATGAAAATAAAAACAAGGTGCATACTTCAAAAGGCCAAGATGAACTATAAAATTACGGTGACAATGGTAGTTGCAAAGATGGCGGCAAAAGTTTCTGTGCTAGTGCTAGTTGTGTTGATGCCGAAGAGATGAGACTTGTAAAGTCGTATTTTGTAGTTTGAGACATTGGCGACAAAAATAAAATTGCCTTTGCAAACTCTAAAACTAGATTTTAAGACCTTCAGAGGTCTCATTGAGCCGCTTCAAGGCGTTCCAAGACGCTTAAGACGTGTTTGAGGTATGCATGATGGAAGATACTAAAGTGAGTTGCGGTATTCATGTGCAAATGCTGACTACAGACGTATACTTTATTCGCCTTTAATCTTTTTGATGTAACCGCCCAGGTAAACATTCTAACCAGATGAAGACCATTTACATTTTTTTGCAATGCAGTTTTCGTCGTCTTTCCTTATCGTATTCTAGAGCGAAAGAAAATAGTAACTTTCTTAATATGGCGAGGCTACGGCCATCAAACATTTTCAACTAGTAGTGGTGCTGATACTGATGGTGCTGTGGTGGTGACAGGTATTCGGACATGGAGGAGTGCCGACGTCATGCAATACTGTTTTTAAAATTTATTTTTATTTTGCAATTTGTTTACGAACAAACATTTGGCAAAATTGCATAAATTGGTGCATATTAATAATTGAGAGTAGTAAAATCCATTGTTCGTACTCCACCTATATTACTACATTAAAAGTAGTTGATAATAAATACATACAATAATAAATACATAGAACACAAATTTATTGAAACCAACAACTTACAGTCGATAAGCAAGGTCTAAAGTATGCTGTCGCTGAAGTCGTCTGGCGATGTCATTATTGTCTGGTAAGTTGATGGCTAGAATATGGATGGTCATGAAGTCGTGGTAGGTATTTTGCACTGGTGTTGTTGATTTTTTCTCTTGTTGTTGAGATTTGTGTACTGTTGCGATCGTTACGTACCACAAGGCATTTACCAACTTTCCTAATGCTATTGTAGGATGCGTTGTAATATTTTAATGTGAGAATTTTGAGCTGTTCTCCAAAATTGTATGCCAGATGTATCCAGTCGGGTTTTAATATTGCTTTGTACACAATTACTTCGTTTGCAATGCTTAAGGATAAGATGATTTTCTTCCTAGTAGCTAGTTTAACCTTATAAGTTATAGGTCTAACTCTTTTCTTTTATTCTTAATATGCTTTTCCTATGAGAGTCTTCTGTCCAGAGTAAGTCCAAGATATTTTGCAGAGTCGTTTTGAGGAACGGGTAATTAAATAAATTAGTCGCGCACGCCAGGTGATGTCGCTAGAGGAGGGGCGGCGTCGCAAGTCGGGCTTACGGGGGCTCGGGTCTGGATCAGTCCTCGCCGATGACTGCATTGAAGACCCTCGGTCTCATATTTATGATGGAGGTGTGTGTTTTTCGCGCTTGGTAGAGCCGTCATACGTCACTCTACCCGCGTCTGAATGCGCGTCGCGGCACGTTGCTCACCGTGACTAGTGCTTTTCGGGCGTTCTGGTTCTCGTCCGCAGAACGGAATAAATTCATTTTACGTTGTTTTCGTTTGATAATAATTCTAAATAATGCACAGGTTCAGAGAGTATGGCATCCGGTGGCGCAAAATCTTTGTACTTTGTATCCTCTTTGGTGACCTACACAATCTGATCGTTCCAAAAGGTTGTTATTGTTTATCGTTTATTGACGATGAGTAGCCGGGGAGATGGAAGCCGGCGCTCGGGGTGAAGAATTACAGCTATTTCCACAGGATTAGCGAGGGGGCATTTGCGGAAAAAAAATAATCAGAGTTTTCATGGCAACGCGGGTGTCAAGTACGCGAGATAGGTTAGATGAAGGTTCTTTACTTTTAGGAGCGCGAGTCCAAGAGGTAGGTGTCCTCAGGCTCTTCGTTGTAAGTGAGAGGGTGGCTTTGGAATAGCGTCGCGGTCATCTTTGCTCTGTTTTATGAGACTTGCGCGTAGCTAATGTGACGGGGGATAAAGAGAGAGAGAGAGCTTCGGGGGGAATGGGCTTACGACAATTAGCACACGTGGGATGTCGAAATATCACAGTATGCAGTATGTATTTTAAGGTGATGGTTCGATTTTGCCGGCCAGCTAACGGTGTTCTCCGACCCGAGATTTAGTTTAACGCTCACGCTCAGCTTGTAAGAGAAACGAGTCAAACACGACGTTTTTAAACTTCACCGTCACTAGCAAACACCGCTTGGCTGAGCTTTTCTTCGTCACACACATACAGAAACTCAGGCGATTTTAAATAAAAGCTACAACGAAACAAATATTTGTGCCTCGACTGGTAATCAAACTCGGGATGACCCCTCAGGAAGTTAGTACGCTGCTCAAGAGCCATCCCAGAGACTGGGTTCAATCAATGAGAGGGAGATATTTGTAGTTACGAGGAAACGGTACTAACCACAGGCTGCCGGTTGTGCTGTTCACGGCGACTCCCATCAAAGAGGTGGTTGCGGCGACCTTCAATGCGAGGGTGGCCGCCGCAGTGTAGGACGGGGGTCGCCGGCGCGGTAATTCGATTAAACGCGTCCTCGCGCGCGCTGTTTGAGCGGTCGCCTGCGTGGCCACGCCTCCTCCGCCCCCGCCTCCACCCCCGCCTGCGCCACCGCCGCCGCAGCCGCCGTCACCCGCCTTTCTGTTTGCCGAGGCGCCTCGAGTCAATTAGCCAGCGGGGCTCAGCCACAGGAGCTCCTCGCGGCCCCACCTGAGGTGCCTACTCCCCTACTTCTCTTACGGGAGAAGTTCTCTTAAGAGAACGCCTTGACCCACCGGCCCTTGACTCGCAGGGGATAATAGTTCTTTTTTAATAGACGCAATCAATTGGAAGGGGAACCCCATAAGCCCTACTGAAGTTTTCATTTTCGTGTATACTATGTGTATAAGGAATGTTCAGTAATGTCGCAGCAAAAATAGCCGTGTTTTGACAGAATAACTCATTTTCTGAATCTCTGAAATAAGTCAATTTTCCTCGCCCACATATTTAGGAAATCACTTTCTTCAATTCATACTGAAGTCAGAGGACAGTCAACAAATTCCCGAGCATATTGTCGTGTCTGCGTATCGAGAAGTGCTTACTTATGCGATGGAACAGATGAGGTAATACAGAGGGAAGGGACCCCGGCCAAATAAATTGTCTCCACTGTAAAATATGGTACCCCAATCGAGAGTCAAACAGTGGTTTGAGATTATGTTTATCTCTTTACACTACAACGTGACTCTTGAGGGCAGTTACTCTTTAAAAGATGTCTTGGAGAGGTTCATTACCTTACATACAAATGCTATTCAAAGGCCGTTTTGTTAAACGAGAAACTCTAATGGGATGAACATCGGACCTCAGAGCAAATTGCAAAATAATTGAAGAAAAATTGTATATTAAGCACTAATGCTGCATGCATTTATCAACATATTACAATTTTTTGGGAAGTTTGTCTTTCAATATTTTCAGTTTTAGAGATATGGCAATGTCATTTATGTTCTGAAAATTTTCTTTCCTTGATCACCTTTGAGCAAAGACATAGATTGCTGGTCATTCATTCATGGAATAACTAGTACGAACACGAAGTACACGCACACGTTGTACTAGCACCGCGCACATAACGTTTTGTATCGTTATAATATTGTACTTGTTACAACAGTGTTTTAATTTAACAAAGGAATATAGACTTTAATTTATTAGTTGAGCTAAGTTCCGCGGACCTTACATCCTGTTGGTGACGAACGTATTCATACATACCTTGAAATTGCTGAGATTAATGAATGATTGTGATAAATATGCACCCATGCCAATTATCAGCATATTATGAATTTTGTTTACAATCAATTATCGGAACCAAAATTAATTTTACCTATCGGAACAATTGTGGAATCTGAAACTTGAATCTTAAAAAAAATAATGTATTTTATGTTGAATCTGTTGTTCAATAACGTAACAAAAAGGACCAAATTTCGCAGATTCAATTCATGTTTGTGTATGCAAAACATTACTACGTATTTGACTATTTTTGTTTTATTCTTAAGAATAGTACAAACGTAGTGGTATTAATGTTCGAAAAGTAGATATGTAACTTGTAATGAATCTGACACTAACCGTAGTTTTCACTTCCCTGCGTTGTTGAGTCATGCTTCTTTCTTGTGCACCAAAAAACCCGGGTCATTTCAATTGCGGATATTCGTCTCCCACAGTAAATATTTATCGTGTATCCAGTACAGTGGCAACTATAGAATGATTACAGCCACTCGGTTATCCAGTTTCTCTTTGCTTCTGTGCTCGAATGAAGAACAATTCAATAACGCTGAAAGCGTGGTTTAGCGCGTAATCAGTTCGCAATTAATGCGAAATGAGAAGAGCGGGGAGAGTGCGCGGACTCGCCTGTTTAGAAAGCCAAAAATAGATTAAAAATTTATTGGCGAAAGCTGTAAAATCACAAGCAGAACCGGTCCCGCGTGCATTTTCGAACTTTGCGAATACAAAATGAGTTTTGGCGCGTCTGCTCGATATTTCTCCCGCATCATCCCCCCTAATTATGGCAACTGTCAAGAGAGACACACAATAACCCACAATCAAATGCTCACTCTCGGAAATGGAAAAACTAGAGACAATGATCATTACACAGATTCGTTTTTGAATATCGGAATATATATCCTTATTCATGTAATATTATCTCATTAGAGGAGTTAATTTGTAATGCGCAACATCCACTTTCACAGGTTAAATGAAATCAATTGAAACACAATTATAATGAATGTGTAATTGCATCTTCAGAAATTGAGTTTCAAAGAAATTTAAATTACGATTTCTACCCGCACAAACACATAAAATAAAAAGGCTTGAATTTTTTAAAAAAATGTCATGAACGCTCGCAAATTTACTGGATGATTCTACATTTTAGTAAAAACAAGAATTCTCATCCTATATAAGATCACCTCTCAACCTATGTAAAATACGAACACACAGCACGAAATGACAAACAAGAGAAAAGTGAGTGCGGGAAAGTCGCCATTCGTTCCACATAGCATTTTCTGTAAATTATTTATGTCACACATGTTTTTACTGCAATATTTGGAATTAATTCTTTAAAAATAATTTTTAAGAAGTACATTTAGATCAAAATTTTTATGATGTTAAATATTAGGAATGTGATAAAAGAAAAACATTACCTATTACTTCCTCTTAAGGTTATATACATAATAATCAACTAAAAAGTTATTTTTATGAAATACAGTGTCTTTTAGATCACTACTTTATAACTTCATTCACAATTTACAATATTCAATTCATTCAACAATTGATTCACAATATTCCTGGAGTCTGACCACTATTTTATAGGAGAAAACAATAAGTAGTATTGCAGATTCACTACCATTCACCAAAAATATTATCAGAATTGCAAATTCCATATTCAATCGTTCTACTAGTAAAACTCGGTTGCGTCAAATTAAGCAATCCTTTCTCTTCACGAAATTAATATGCTTTTTGAATATGAAATTGTATAGGTGTTGACCTGTCGGGCTGTCACAAGTCGAAACACACAATTCGCATCACCGGTCCGTGCGTAATACGCTCGCACGCACGCGCTCGCGCGCACGCATGGCGGGCGCGACGCACGCCCCGCGACGGAGCGGAAAGCCGAGAGGTGCACGCGAGGAAAATGGGGAATTTAACCGCGCGCTCACTAATTGTCACACGGCAGCCAGAGGAGGAACCGTCAATTGAAATTGCACAAATTATTTCAGCGTTCCGCCGCGCATAATGCTGCGTCTCGATTTTCGGACGGACCGCACGCGCGCTCGCCCACTCGCCCTCTTGCCCGGCCGGCCGGTCGGCCCCTAAACCTCCGCGCTCGTCATTCGCAACAGGACGCGGCATTCGGACGCCATTGTCGTCGCTGAGTGATCGATGAATTGTCTATTCAGTGCGCCGGCGTGATATTCGAGAGTTAATTGACACTGTTGCGTCGGTTCGGAACCGCGGGCCGATGATGTGGGCCGATAATGGCAAGATGAGTTGTCCGCGGCTTCCGCTGCTGGCTGGACTCCAACCTGCCACTCGCACGTATGACGCCAGGCCGGGGAAACCTCTGCGCGCCGACCAACGCGCTTACTTTCCGCCTTTCAGGTTTAAGGTTGGATTTCCAGATCATTTTTTCCTCTACGGCTTTTCTTCGGCTGACAGCCTGTTACCCTTTACGTCTCTATGGGATGCATATTCGACCATACATGCACATTTGCGGAATCCTCCGATCAGCAGGTGAGCCTCCGCGACAACACACATGCGAGATAAGGGACAAACACCCACGCCCGAAGCGGGCCTTTAACTGGCGGTCCTTCGCACCGAAGCGCTGAGTCTGTACCCGCTCTGAGCGGGTCATCTACGGCCATCTACGTCGTTTATTCCAGATTATTCAATGTGCAATTTCAGCTCTCTCCCCAACACATTTTCTCAACAGATTTCACATTATATGCGCAAATTTCTCACTATGCTCTGTGGTTGACAACACATTTTCTTAGAGCGTTTTCCTTTAAATTATGACTCATTTTATATTTTTCTCAAGCTTCTTGGGTGAGGTTCATTTAAAATGTAAAAAACACATAACATTACATAAAAAAAATTATGTATCTCTCACATTTTACATGCTGCAATATCCACGTTGACAGGTAAACAGTATAAAATTGCTAATTCAAAGTGTGAGGTTCATTTTCAACGCATTTTTTGACGTGTTTTTCGTTTCCATGGCCTTCTTATTCCAGCTTCAACATCTTTCACATATGTGCTACGGTGTCAACACCTTAGGGTAAACATTATATCCTTTACAATCATCCGTTCAAAGTCCATTAATTCTATATTTCAGGATCCTACAACCTCTTTTATATTTGACTCCACAGTTTCTATATGCTTTATTTCATTTCTGTCATACACTCTCCTATGTAAAATATCTCAATGGTACTAGATAATGAGATGTCATTGTAATAAGTAAACTGTAAAATTAAAATAGCTACCAATACAAAAATCTATGGCTGACAACTCTTGGATACAAGATCATCTTGTAGAAAGGACATTTTAAGATATTCCTATGGATAGGAAATCTTAAACATAGAGAAGAAAATAATTTCAAGAAATTATTTTTTTTTTCATATTTGTCACAAAATGACATAATGTGCAATCATTCTTTGAATTCTTTAGGATAAATTCAGAAAAATTACAATGTTAATGTTTATATTTCATTCTAAATATTTATTTAAGTTTTATTTAGGGCAATATTAATCTCATTTTCATTTTAGATTCATAATTATTATGTTTAAAATAATATTTAAAAATGCAGTGTTTTTTTGTTTAACAAATTGCGAAGCTCAACAATATACGTGCTAAGAGTACTGGCAAAGATTCGAAAAAATAATATGTAAAAATTTGAAAAATAAAATACCCGACACAATATCCTAATAGAAAATTTTGACTTATACTTATGTGACATTAATGAGGAGCAGCACATTTGGAAAATTACTTCTGTCCCTTCTCAACGGTCTTCTTCCACCCGCGCGAGGCCTTCTTAAGCGCCTCCGAATCGCCAGGCCGCCCCGACGCGGCGCCCGAGTCCGTGTTTGGCGATTCAACTGTCCATTTGGGAGCGCAAACAGCGGAGTCAGACGCCAGCAAACTGCGGCCGGCCGCCGCCAGCGCCGCCTGCGCCGAGGTGGAGCGCGCGTCTTGTTTGCGAGGCCCGCGGCCGGCCCCTGGGGGACTCCTGGCCTTCTCCGGGGCGGAGCTCCTTGCTGGACCGCGCCGCGCCCGCGCTCTCGCCCACCAAAGGAGATCTCTAACCCATTCGCTGGCCGAGTGTTCAGGTGTCTTTGAAATGCCTCGGTTATCAAAGAAAGAAAGCAAGAGTAATGAAAGGAAGGGAAAAACGACAAGGTGTTTTTACTGATTATTTCGTTAGGAAGTTGGGAAATATTAAGACAGGAGTTAACAGCAAATTATTTGATATATCACTCAATTTCCATTAGATAATTCTCTAATTAGATGTCTACAATCCATTTCATAATGATATTCATTATGAAACAATTGTATTCTTGTACAGAGCTTTGACAGGGAAGATTTTAAAACAAGACGTAATTCACTGAGACGTAAAAACTGTCTTCATCGTTCTATCAAATGTGTTTTTCGATTGCCATAGCACGCGGGAAGATGTTTGTAAATCGGTAATCGGTAATCGGTTTGTAAATCATGTAAATAAATTAACCAATGTAATTACATGATTCAAATTATAACGCTTCATAATTTCAAATTTCCGAACAGAACCTATAAACGTATTTTGCTCTCTAACAACTCTATCATAGAAAGCTCTTGCGCCTTCTCTCCTCTTTATCTACAATTACAATGTTTTACACACTACACAATCCTAATACAATGTTTTACACACGACACACAGCTTATCAACCTTTATTTTTTTCACATCATCTTCACAAATTTTAAATTGGGCAGCAATTTCACAAACAAAACCAAAATGTCATAATGATGTGCAGTAATAAACCGTATACAAATTATATAGCATATGTCACATTTCAACAACATTTATTCACAGTTTATTCATTATTTGCCTTCTTCGAGCGCAGAAGCTTGAAGCAAGGTTGAAGTGTAGCCAAAGGATCGTGTTGTGGCGAAGTGTGCTTGTCCTATACCCAGAGTGGGTCATGCTTGAGCCCACGCTCCATTCACAATGCGTCACCTTCACCACCATTCACGATCACTCACACTGTCAATCATCATGCTGAAGGCAATGGGAAGCCACTGCGATCACCTACGTAAGGAAGTAAAATATATTAATGTGCATGCAATCTCTCCCACTAGCACGCAGGTTCCACTGATTTTCGGATTGAGTAGATCACCATCATCATCATTAACATATCTCCAATTCACCTGCAAAAACGATAATACATTCCTACTGTATCACGATGTATTCAATTATAATTACAGTGGCACTAAACAATCGCGCTTCAATTGTTTCTCAGACGTCTCCCTCCTGCTGTGTACCCAGCCTCTTTCCGCCCCTGAGATCCACCGCAGCGCCGAGTGAAGCCGCTGTTTGCGCCCAGAAGGCGCAGCAATCTCCGCTCTGTTTATCTCCAGCGCCCGTGAAGTTACTTGGGGCGCGAAGAGGCCGGTGTGTCCCGCCGCCCTCCCCTGAGCGTCTGGCAGCGCCGTCGCCGGGGCCCTCGCAATATAGGGCCGAGCAGCACCGGCGGAGAGGAACGGCGCCCCGCGGTGACACGACAGCCGCCGCGAAGCCACGCCCACCGCCCACCGCCCACTGCCCAGTACCACGTCGCCGCTGCCTTACAGGCCCGTCACCGCGAACACCATCGCCACCACCTTTGTCACATCAACACTCACCACCACATTATTCGCCTCCACCCCCATCTCCACCTCTATTACCACCCTCATCACCACCTCTATTACCACCAGCATCACCACCTCTATTACCACCAGCATCACCACCTCTATTACCACCAGCATCACCACCTCTATTACCACCAGCATCACCACCTCTATTACCACCAGCATCACCACCTCTATTACCACCAGCATCACCACCTCTATTACCACCAGCATCACCACCTCTATTACCACCAGCATCACCACCTCTATTACCACCAGCATCACCACCTCTATTACCACCAGCATCACCACCTCTATTACCACCAGCATCACCACCTCTATTACCACCAGCATCACCACTACCGTCACGTTCATTAGCACTTCCACCACTACCTTAAACAACTCTAATGTCATCATCAATACTCTAATGCCACCATCAACCACAAAAATCTGCAAAACCTTACCTCCATCAAAACCAACATCATCGTCGCAACTATTATCAACCCACTAGCATCACCGGCAATAAAACTGACAAAATCATAACCAACTTCATACGTCCCCTCAACCAGATCTAGCTGTATCATCATCATCATCATTCTTCACAAATACAAAATTCTAGTTGGAGACCAAATGAATTTGATTTAAAATAATGCCACTGTAGTGTCCTATCATTAATTTATTTAGAGAACCATCACATGACAGACTTTTTAGTTTTATTTAACAATAGTCTTATAATTTGTAATTTTTTTAAACAACAGAGGTAAAGAGGAAATTTTAAGGTTTTTAAGAATTATAACACAATTACAACAATAGAAATGATATAGCATCCAACTATTTTACAATGGTATTGAAAAAGTCTTCCTTAATTTGAATTTTATACAATACTTTAAGACAAATTCACGAAGTTCAAAACGTCTGATCACTCCAGACTGTTCTTAGCTTAAATGCTGGTACAAGTTAAATGAGAAGAAGCAGCAAATGAGTGGAAACTAGAATATCGTTGTTGATAACAGACAACGTTCAATCTGTCAGAATTGGCGATATTTACGTTTTGGTACCATGATTCAGAATTATTTGCTCTTTAGTTTGATAAGAAAATTTCCAAAGAAAACTTGAAATTGTGGTCTAAAAATGGAAAATAAAAAGCTTCTTATGTAACCTTTATAATTTATTGATAATGTCTCGTATGTGGTAATTTTGATTAACATTGGAGGTTTTCGAAGGGTGTTTTCAAAAAAATATTACAATAAATGAATATTTAATATATGAAAGTGTGGAATGCCTAAACTTTGCCAACTGTTCGTTATTAACACATAACAAATAATGTTCCTTCCTCCTGCAATTTTTTTTTGTTTTTTTTTTTGTTTTAAAAAAGATTGTCTAATCAACGACGATATTACTACTGACCCTACCACACTACTCGGAATTAATCAATTCCATTTATGATAACACGCAGTCCCCCGTATCTTCCCCACCGCCAACGTTGTCATCGCCTGTAGACGCCAGCCCGAGCCGCGCCGCCGCGGCCTCTGCGCCTCCAGAAAGGCGCGGGCCGGAGGGGAAAGGCGCGAGGAGAAAAAAGAGAAACGCGGGCGGGGGCTGTTCTCCGCGAGACACTTATCGCTAAATGGGACTTGCGGTCGAGTTTAGCCGGCGACAGCTGTGACGGGCTGCACCGGGCGAAAATTACGGTCCAGCGGCGGTTGTGAAGGTGGAGGTGGAGGCGGAGGTGGAGGTGGGGGCGCGGACGGGTCGGAGGTGACGGTGGATGAGGAGAAGACGGAGATGGAGGATGGGATAAAGGCGCTGACTGTTGAAAGCGATGATATGAAAGATGGCCAGGGGGACACATTGAGACGGGGACGGGCACGATGATAAAGCTCGGGACGGTTACTGCACGGGATGAATACAAAGAGTGGGAGAGGAAGGAATGGTACGGAAAGGGAGGGAACGGGAGGATTCAGGAAGGTACGGGAGAGGACGAAAGGAAATCCGGGAGATCTGAACGGAAAGGAGCTTGCAACAGGGCGGGACGGTGAAGGAGAAGGAAACGGTGTGGCGAAGAAATAGGGACGGGATGATGAAAACTCAACAAAACAATGGGACAGGTAAAGAAGGGAGATGGGACGGACGGAGGCGGGAATGGGGGGGACGAAGTACCGATGGTGGCGGCATGGGGGCACGGTCGGGAACAGGGAAGGTTACGTGGTCAGGAATGAAGCAACGCTGCCCGCAGCAGGGATGGTACAAAGGCGTTGTAGTAGTTGTTGTAGATGGAGGCGGAACCCATGGCGTTGGTAACAGCGATGACGGAAGATAGTGACTGGAACGGAAGAGAAGAGAGGGCGGAGGTGGTAGTGGCTCCATCAGAAGCACCCGTAATCTTGACGTTGATGAGGTGGTGGCGGAGGTTAGGGTGCAAGCTGAGCCGATGGCGATGTGGGCAACAGCAGGGGCGGGGCAGCGGGGTTGGCGTTGCTGCACGTGTTGGCGGTGGCGGCGTGAGGGCGGCGTGGGGGGCAACGTGGGGGCGGCGTGGGGGCGGCGTGGGGGCGGCGTCGGTGGCGGCGTGGGGGCGGCGTCGGTGGCGGCGTGGGGGCGGCGTGGGGACGGCGTGAGGGGCGGCGTGGGGGTGGCGTGGGGGTGGCGTGGGGGCGGCGTGGGGCGGCGTGGGGCGGCGTGGGGACGGCGTGGGGGCGGCGTGGGGCGGCGTAGAGGGCGACGTGGGGGCGGCATGGGGGCGGCGTTGGTGGCGTTTGCGGTACCGCCCGCGGGAGTGGTGGTGAGCCGCCTTGGTCGTCTGGGCGAGGGCCCTAGCAGAGGCTTTCTTTCTTTTCTGCGAGACGGCCGCCGTCATAGCTCCGTTTTTGTGTGGGTGGCGCGCCGGGGGCGGGGGCGGGGGCGGGCGACGTTCTTGCGGCGGTAGTCAAGGGCGCGGCGACCGCTCGACGCGTCGTGAGTTGCCGCCTGCTCGGGGAGGCTTTGGCTTCAAGTGGGGAAAGGGGAATGGGGTCTCATCCACAAGGCAACCTCGAGTATCCCAATGCTTACGAAAAATTATCATTAATAGAAACGTTTAAAAATACAACAGTTCCACATTTTTTTACGTAAATAGACTAGAAAATAAATCCTCGGTGTACGAATGAAGAGCGCCTTGGTTCATGTCAACGTCTCATTCCAGAGTTTGAGATTAGGTCAAACACTCGTACCCACATATACTCCTATTTTATTTTTAAGAATTAATTCAGCGACACTTGCTCGTGTGAACTCTTGTAATATACGAAAGAATGGAGCAAATTTCTTCTTCTAACACGTTATGTTGTCAGAAATTTAGTATATAAATGTTGTGTGAATCATTGAATCAATGAATCATGTTATGTGAATCATTGATAGCGAAAAATTAGTTTATGACAAACCGTCGGTCTGTCCGCCCGACCGTCTGTCCATTCAGTTTGTCCGTTATCTTTCTGTGAAAAACGCTAGCGGCTAAACAGTAAACAGGATGTGAAAAAATAAATTTGCGTCGATATATACAAGCTGTGAAAAGGGTGGGTTAATACCAAAAAGCTAGCCTACGCTGAAGAAAGTAGAAAACCAACTAGTATGAGAAAGTCGCTGTCATCCTGTAGCAGCACTATTTAATATTAGTTACAAAAATAATAAGTCCAACACTGGATTGCGTAGGCCCCCGTATTGTCACAGATCCGGCAGCTATATCGAATTTCATTGTTCAAATCTAAGGGTTCGACCCCCCCTTAGATTCCAGTGTGTAATCTATGTGGCGTTGCGTTGTCGGATATCACATCACCATACAAACCATATGCTCACAATTATTTATCATTCATCACTACTCAACCCTCGTGACACCTACCATCGAACGGCAGATAAAAGTCTAAAATAGCATATAGAATATATCAGAATTAATATCATAAACCTCCTGGTTTCCGTTAGTCACAAGGTGAATGCTGGGATGGTTCCAAAATCTCACGAACACCTCTCTCCTCCCACTACCCCACCTAATACCACCATAATACATCATCCCTAGTCCTTTCACTCTTCATCACCACCCTATATTATTATTATTATTATTATTATTATTAAATATAAAATAATAATATTAACAGTAATAATAGTAATAATAGTAATAAACCTTCTGGGCTTGTATAGGGATACAAAATGATAAACTATTTGCAATTCACATGCGGTGAAAAATTCCACATAACGAAGTTACACATGGATTTACCTTTGATTGTTAGGCGATCCCCAGGAAGGTCGCGCATTTAGAGAGATTGCGTATGCTCGCCGGATCTCGACGCATGCAGAGCTGTCTAACCAATCGGTGGAAAATGTCATACGTGTACCTGCGTGATACGAAATTTCCAATTACATGTTCATTGACAAACAGTGATCTTTTCGTTTTATAGAAAGCTCTAGAAATTCATTACAATTATTCTGAGACATCCTATACATCTCTCCTTGGGGCAGGCGGCGCAGTTGCAATTTGTGCGTTGCGTTATGTCATTACTGTATGGTTTCGGAATACGCTTGCGAGTTAAAAGAGTTATTGGCAGATTATGGTGAACTAGAAAATAGGATTGCAATCAATGTGACTTCATCCCGCAGACTCAATTACTCGGATTTTGGCTGAAACTGACAATCCAATTGCGTGGGACACACTTGAACAAACGAAATTATTCTCGCACTGATCACAGATGTCCATTCACGTAAATTACTAATTTAATCGCGATGATTTTAACGGACATAATGACATGAACATATTGATCAGAAAAAAATATAGCGGATATAATATTATGGTGAAAACGTTATTATAATATAAGCACTTTATTGTTCCTGATTGTACACATTGTACTTTACACTTATAATAAAATTAACAGGTGTCAATTAGTGTTGGAAGGATGAGTTTACTTGAAACTTGTTAGTGCGAGAAAATTCCGTTAAATTGTATTGTTATATGTCACAATACAAAAATAATCACATGGTAACAAGATTATTGATCAATTAGCATTTTCTCATCACAACTGAAAAATGTGCATTTGTGCCATAAAAATGTCATCGATGTAAATGTTCGAACGTTTAAGTAAAAAAGTAGCAACTGGAAATTATTTGAAAATTGAACATTGATTCATAAGTAATTCAATTTAATGTTCATATCCACTAAAAATAACACCCTAATTACGTGTGTCATTCAGAGATTCTATGAACAATAATTGCATAAAAACGCATGTTCACGGTAAAACTTTGTTTACAACTATCTTAAAAAGTACGAACGAGAGGATTTGAATATTCCTCTCGAAATAAAACAAACATAACAATTTGGAACTATTTTTGATTTTAAAAATGAAATTTTGAATGAAGACGAACAATTTTGAATTATATTTTTTTATGAATGTGATAAAATTAAGTTTTAAATGAATGAAATATTGTCACAACGTGATGTCACCTATATCACCAGTACAAGTAACTTCTTACACAAACTTTTTTGTGAATGAGGTGAACAATTTTCTATTTCTATTGTACTTGTACAACACATTCATTTTAAAATTTATTTGTCTCTCATGATTTTGAAAGTACAAAAATCGAACTCGATTAATTCTTTGTAAGAGTATTAGTTTCAAATATCCTATCACATCGTAACCAATGTACCCAGAGTACTACCAGCACATCGTATCGATATATCTTTGATATCTCGGGTAACGGAAGCTTTGCGTTACCTTCGACCCCAAAACCAATCTGGTGAACGCAGCATAATTTGTTTATACAGAAACAGTTCTGATTAAATGAACAAAATGAATGAAGATATTTCACGATAACATATCTTCAAATATTATTATTTGAAGCACACACAACACGATACGGAACATTTATGCATTATCGACGTTAATAAAATGGCGATTCACTAATTTCACTTTGCATTTAACATCCCCTTTATAATTATGAAACAACAAAAGGGACTAGTACAAACACAAAATGACGAGCTACCTCCGCATATTAAATCCCACACGCTTGCTACTAGTTTGCTAATTCAATACCTACCGCACCGCTCATTCAACTCTTTGAGGTCCGTCGCGCTGTGCTGTGCTGTGCGCGCCGCGCCGCGCTTGCACGTAGCGCCATCCACCCGCAAGCCCAAATCGCATGAAGAGGGCGCTGCGACGCGCGGCGCGAAAGAGAACAGTCGCGCCATGAAAAGGGATCGCGCCGAAGTGCATTCTCTTTGTGCGGCGCGGTGCGGTCCGCTCGCTGCGCGCGCTCTAGCGGCCAGCCGCCTCGTCAAAGCGCGGGCCAGCGCCGCGGCGCCGCCGGCCAATGGCGCGGAACACGCGCGGCCACGCACGCCTTGGATAAACGAAGTGCCAAACGCTCGCCGATGTGGCAGCGCCGCGGTCCAGAGGTGGCAACACTTGCGCTCCGTTGAAAGCCCGACCGCCGGTTAACGATGGAGGGATTGCCTCTGTGTATTCCAAGTCACATAAAAGTAGTGGCAACAAACGTGCAAATGGACGATTTTGAGTTCACTCCGGAATTAAAGAGAGAACTTTTTATTAACAATATAGAATTCGTAAAATTAGTTGAACAAGTGGGAAATAATCAAGCAACATACAATATACTAGATTTTATTAACATAACGATAATTACATTATAATTCTAGTTTTTGAGTTGTACTAAAAATATTTCGTTTTACTTTCACATCGTATCACATTTCATTGTGAGATAGAATAGAAAAGATGATAGTTTTGTATCATATTTAAGAATCATCGATAAAAACACGTGTGCGAATTCTTGATTAAAAATTACCCACTCTCAAGGCTTGCGTTTTCAAGCCTGCATTCAGGACTACTTAATCTTTGCTTGTTGCTGACCAGCGTTTTCTTTTTCAAAGACAATTGGTCAGACAATGTTCTCACTGTTAATTGATTCTTGATTCGACGATAAGAAAATCGCTCACAAGTGCTGTAATTAAGATAAAATTTAATAAGCAAAGCAACTTACTAGAAACAAACTTTTGTATTCACTCTATTATCATAGAATGATAGATTCGAATGTATCAATATTTTGAAAATGAGATATTGTTGTTCATTTTCACGCTCACAATACGTTTACGCAGTAGAGAGAAAGTTACATCATGCTGCGCTAAAAAACGGCAATTGTTTGGCAGAGAAGCTCTTAAATTCATCGACGCATGTTAGTACAGTATAAGGCTACATGTGTATTGCAGAATCGGCTGTACGAATAGTGTAAGAAATTCAGAAGCGGCACAACAAGATGGAGGGCACGCCGAGGCCCGGCCAGGCACGACGTGTTGTGACAGATGAGGCGATTCCAACGGTGGAGATGATCCTGCAGAGAAGATTCAGGAGATAAATCACCATCTATGACATTGCAACGATATTACAAGTCAGTCATGGCTCTGCTCAGCATATTGTCCATTAGGAGTTAAGTGGCTGCAAGATAGGTCCCTCGTCGGCTAACGCCCGAAATGAAGGAGTAGCGATATATGAAGATAACCCATTTTTGGAGCGAATGGTCACTGGAGACGAGTCCTGGGGCCATCACTACCAACCACAGACCAACTCTAGGGACAACACGTTCGCGATCGACATGTACGGGAAACAGGCGGTGCATGTGTAGCTGTCTGCACAGCCAAATTCCCCCCCCCCCCCTGAGATATCCATGACCGTCGTCGGGAGTCTCCGAAAAAAATTTGAACGAAGTTCGAAAAATCATGTCTTTTAACGAAAATGAGACCTGCATCATTCTCTTTAACGCCCTTCATACTATCCAACAACAAAATTTAATCATAAACGAGAGAGCCATTTTTCAGAAAATTTGAAAAATGTCTCAGTGGCATCATGTAAAGTACCACCAAAATTAAAATATTGATTACAAATTTAAAGAGCAGCTACATCAGCCAGACCAATTGTTAATATCAAGGTTTGAGAAAATCAGCTGAATAGTTTATTCACTAGAGTTGTTAACAGACGGACAAATGTTTTTTCGTCTTTCGATTTTTGGTATGAAGTATCTACAAAACATGAATTCTGGCTACACCACGAGATAGAGGATTTTTTTCAAATTTAACAACTGCATATATCCACGTTTTCGTTACCAGGGCACTGTAATAAATTTTTCTACCGAAAATTTGCCGTTTTTTCGCACACCATTACATAACTTTCTATCTTCTCCGTAGGAATAAGGTAAAAATGGAGGAGGAAAAGCTAATCAACTAAATTTCAAGTGGTACTGTAAGTTTTTTGAGAGAGAAAAAACATACGAAAAAAATGGTGAGCGATTAGAGAAGAGATTGTAGGCAAAGTAGAAAAAGATAGACAAAATAGAAATAATAAAAAAATTGGGGGTGAATAGAGAAAGTCCAGAAAATGAATATTTACGAAAGCAAAATTAAAACGACATCAAAATAAAAAAACGACAATAAATTAAATTAAAACGACATTAAAACGAAAGGAAAATTAAATCGACGTAACAAATAAAACAAAAACCGATGAGAAAGATTGGAAGAGATTAATAGAGAAATATGAGGTAAAAAAATGGACAGGGAAACAGGCTGGGAGAAATGAGTAAGGAGAAATGAAGACAGAGGGAAATGGTGGAGGGCATAAATAGGGAATGGTGGGAATTAAATTGAAGCGAAGAAATGGAGAGAGAGGGGGGAGAGGGGAGAGATATTGAGAGAGAAAGAGACGGGTGAGAAAAAAAACAGACAATATGTAATAAATGAGAAATCTAAAGAAATGAAAGAGGACATGATGGAAAGAAGATGATCGTAAGGGAAAAAATGGAAAAAGGAAGATGTAAAAATAGAAGAACTACATCAGTTAAGAAATAAAGAGGACGTGAATTGAATAGACACCAATGAAAAGAGAAGAAAATCAATATGGTGGAGTAAAGAAAGAGGAAAGAGAGAGAGAAGAGAGAAAGACAGAGAGAGAGAGAGAGAGAGAGAGAGAGAGAGAAACCGATGTGTGAGGAAAAACAGATAATATATAATAAATGAGAAATCTAAAGCAATGAAAGAGGACATGATAGAAAGAAGATAATCATAAAGGAAAAATGGAGAAAAGGAAGATGTGGAAATAGAAGAACTACATCAGTTTAGAAATAAAGAGGAGGTTATTTGAGTAGACACAAATGAAAAAAGAAGTAAATCAATATGGAGGAGTAAAGGAAAAGGAAAAAGAGAGAGAGTGAGAGAGGCAGAGACAGACAGACAAGGGGCGTGGAGCGAAGCCACATCGGCGGAACCGCGTGGGCGTCGCGGCGCCGCTCTCGTGTGATTCCACTTAATTAAGCAGGGCGCCTCTCTCTCTCTCTCTCCCTCCCTCCCCCTCCGCCGCGTTCTCACCTGCGGCGCCGGGACTAGACGAACGCAGAGCCCCGCCCCCTTTTCTCGCCCGCCCGCCCGCCGCGCCCTGCCCCAGCCGCCGCCACCACTGCCGATGGCCATCCAATTACCGCCCGCACTCCACGGAGCGCGCGACGCCCCCATCCCTCCACGCCCTGCGCCCGCCGCGCCGCGCCGCGCCGCGCGGAGCGCCCGTGCTAACAAATAGGCGGGGCGGCGGGGGACGGGCAGTGTTCGAGATAATGCATGCGGCCGGTTTGGGGAAGGAGCGAGCGATGCAAAATTGCGTCATCTAAGTGTAACTGGAGGTCGGAGAGATGGAAGATATACAAGGAGGACGAGACGTAGAGTGGGACACGTACGCTGATTTTACATGGCTATGAAGATTAAAATTATGCGGCCTGGAAGTGCAAAGGTTAAAATGAGAAAACGTAAGAAATATTTTAGTGAAAGTTGTAAGCAAGAATTAAATGATACACGATAAAGAAACACTTCTTTGTGAAATAATAAATATTTTACGCACTTGAAAAAATTCTTATGACAAGTAGTTTATTCGAAATGGTATTTAATAATCAAAATAATGGACTAATGTTTTGGTTGATTACTTTTCGTATGGTTACTATTTCAATTGATGCTCGTGCTTCTAGGTTATAGGACTTCCTAGTTGAACTACAACCTTGATATAACGAAGCAGATAATTCATTAAATTGAGGTTTGTAAAAAAGTCACATGCTCGGAATTGCAGGTTGAAAAGAGAACAAATACATTTTAAAGCAATCACTTCTTTGTTCTTTTGACAATTTTTCCATTAGTGCAATGATCTTGGAAGGGTGTTTAAATTATTTCAAACGTTATTGGTTTTTCACATTTATCGATCATTTCCATCGGGATCTAATTCATTTATACCCTCTACTATCCACAAAGAGCTAGTTAAAGCTTCAGTATCACATACATACGATTCTTTCCAATTTGAAAAAAAAATCTTAAAAGGCAGAAATTATATTCGTATAAAACTAACTCTCTTAACATATTTATTTTCCACGTTTTATGTTATTATCGGTTAGCAAATCAAAAAACCGAAAAAAACATTCGACATTAATTCGATTTTAAAATTAAAAATTAATATAGTTTATTAATAGTGTAATTAATTTTAATACATATATTTAAGGAATTATTTATTCCATCTTTGCTAAAAAGCAGTACTTTAGAGAATTTGAATCCTCTTAGGCAGTTACAATAAGAAAAAAAGTTAAATACTAGTGTAAAAATTACGTGAATACAATGGGTTCTGACTAGCTGCTACGCCATGCACATCATGTGTCCCATAAAAATGCACATTTTCCAGTCATAAAATCCCCACTCTCCACAGAGAGCGACTTGCGGACACCGTTTCATAAAACAAGGGATCTGCGTTCGGAGTTTCGCTTCGCGTGCGAATGTAAACGCAACACAATAAAGCGTTTCCAGAGGCGAAACCTACTCACGCGGTTACGGCGGCGGCGACGACGGCGCGAGCTGTTGGCAACCCTGTTTACACGCACGGAGAATCTGTCAGTATAACGTTCACATCCGACGCCGCTCACAAATATTTTACGGAACAATCGTGCTTTGCCGCCACAAAAGACCATTCAGGCAGCGTTTGAAATTTCAATGGTGTTAACACGTTATAGTCCCTTGCTAAGCTTAAAGCGGCCGCAATTTTCTTCTTACTTATTTAAACACAAAACTAAACAGCCTCACATAATTAAATCGGGGGTTTAAATAGACGCTGTGGGAGCCCGTATTAGATTTCTTGTTAAGCCCATCTTTCTCTATTACGAGGCCGGCGTTGGCCGCGCGCTAGCGGGAGCGGGAGGGGGCGGGGCGGGAAGGCGGGGGAAAGCCCCGCCGTGCCATTGTGAAAGGCGCGGAGACGGGGTGACGGGGAGGACGGAGGCGGGGCAGAGGCGGGCCCACGACTTCGAGGTGAAGGAGAATCGGAGAAGGCGTTGGCTGTCCAAGCGGTTAAGTAGGAGGGGTGGGGAGGACAAAGGATTACGAGGGAGGGGAGAAGAGGAGAACAAGGGTAGAGGGAAGTTTAGTAGGTTCTATGATAAGGAGAGAGCGAAGGGGAGAAAGAGAGAGAATTGGGGAGGAAAAGACCAATGGAAGAAATGTGAATTCTATTCAAAACAATGTTAAAAAATAAAAATTTGAAAAGTGTACAGCGGAAATATAGAAAATAAATAAAATATTGAAATGAGAAAACAATGACAAGAAACTAATGAATAACACATCTCTTATATTGAAAACATGAAAAAAATAGTAAAGTATGAAAAATAGATTTTAAACAACATTGCGCTAAAATATACAAATCAAACATGAAGTTAGAGAAGAGAGAGAGAAACGAAGAGTGCGGGAGAGGGAAGGAGGGAGGAGGAGGAAGAGTAATGGATTTGAGGGAGAGGGAGATGGAGGGGAAAAGAGTGGGGGGAGGAAGAGGGGAAGGGAAAGGGGAAGGGAGACGGGAAAAGAGAGAGAGAGGAAGGGAGGGAGAGAGGAAGGGAGGGAGAGAGGAAGGGAGGGAGAGAGGAAGGGAGTGTAAATGGAGAGATAAAGGAAGAGATAGAGACAGAGAGGAAGAGAAAGGGGGCGAGTGCGCGCCTGAAGTAAGAAAGAAAGGGCGGAAGTGCGTAAGCCCAAGACAAGAGGCGGGCGGCGCGCCCAGAAGCGGCGCGAGGGAAGGCCGTGCCTGCTGAGCAGTGCAAGCGGAAAGAGCGCCGCGCCCCTATTTACTTAGCAGCGAGCGCGGGCGCGGGCGCGGGCTCGGCGGCGCGCTCCGTCCGAACGGGCAACTTTAACTATTGAATTATTAATTCCCGGAGGCGGACGGCTTGCGTGGCACACCACCGCGCCCTCTGGCCTCGCGCGCCCCAAACACCCGCCCCCGCACACCATCTGCAGCCCCGTGCCCTCCCCGACAGCCTCAATGGGCCTGCGCCCCCTGTCGCCTGCACTTCGTTGCCGCCTGCACTTCATCTCGCCTGCTGGCCTCTTCGGCTGCCTGCGCCGTCCAGCCTGCGCTCGTCTCGGTCTGCGAGCGAGCTCTTCGTGACCCGTCCTTTCCTTGGCAGTTCCATTCTGACCCAGGTCACTGGGCCTGAAACGGGGCTTGAGGTCTGGAATGGGTCGCCTCTACCCTTCCGAGGCCTTCCTCTCTCTATCTGCAATGTCCCACGGCAAACTCTTCGTAGCTTTGCTCTTCGTGCCAGAGCCATTCTGGCCTCACCCCCACCCCTGGATGTGAAAATGTCTTGCACTAACACGTGGTACATTAATTATTCACCAGATCAGCAGCCGCCTGACTCTGCAACTGCATTTATATTTCCCATACCGATCTCTGCACCAACGTTCTTTAGTTTTCAGAGAAAAGAAAATAGTATTCCCCGACCCGCTTCTAAATGCAACCTCGTTGTCCTTGCTGAGCTCAATGGGTTTGTACCCTTTACCTCCTTCCCGCCTGTATCAGCAACGTACCTATATCCTGTCTGTATTTTCAATGTCCAAACGTCCTGCAACGTACTTGCAACTGCAACGTATTTCTATCTGCAACGTCCCACGAAAAACTCTTCATACGTTTTTCCTTTCCGCCTGCACTACTTTGCACGCTGACACATCCCTAATTCTGTCTCAACTCCTTACCTTTACGTCATCCTCGACAGGTCACGCCCACCTCCGTTTCGCCTACACATCATCTCGCCCTCCGCTCTGAGATTAACCAAGACCCCGCATCCCTGCCTCTTTTCCTCGACCTCCTCCTTCTTTATTCATTCTTTCTATTATCTTCGGACGTTCTGTGCGTAACACGTCCCTGCCGTGTCAATCTTTCCTCGGATTAGCAGTAATTCGTTCCTGCTTTTGCAATGGCTATTACCCTCAACACGTCATCCACCACTGTCAACATTCTGCCATGACTACTGCATCCACAACATATTCTCTTATTTATCTGTTTTTTTATTCTTCACGAAATATTATCTTCAACCCTACCTAATACGCTCTAAAACGCAATCTTCCACACTTCCTGTATTCGTGACAAGGCGTAATAAGTAATATGATCATTTTATAAACTTCTTGTTAATTTTTTTATATCTCTAAATTCAAATTCGACAATTGATCTTATTTGAACATTTTGAATTATTTTAATATTAATGTCGTCAACTTACTTTCTTAGACTCCTTCACTGAACCTCGACTGCCTGCAATTGGGACTTTTAACTTCGAAGATTCAATATATATTTTAGAAACATCACAATCTTGTTAGTTCATCACATGTGGATATCTCTTGTAAGAGAAATCACGTAAGAGAGGCCCACACTTCTCTTCGTCGCTTCCCGCGACTACAAATACAGCAGTGCGTGAACCGCAGCCATGTGTACTTGTGGAACAGTCCGTGGCTTGGGAGCTCCCGCGAAAATAAAGAGGAAGCAAACAATGTTTCCTCAAAGCCACAAAACACTTTAGCAAACTTGCAAGTCTTCAAGGGCGAATAAAGCCTACGATTTACAGGAAAGGGGTTCAGTGTTTAAATGTTTTGCAAGCATTTGCAAAAACATAATATTCCAAAGAGCGATTTGAAAGCCTCTAAAAAAATGAAACGCTTTTTATATTTCTTTTCTACCGTTTGTGGCTTTCATATAATGTTATTCTTCCTTATTCTTCTTCTTTTCCTTTTTCTTCTTGCGTAACAGCTTAAATCGCATTTTAGAAATCTAGTTTGATACTTTTCTTTTACATATGTTACTCCAGTCCTTTCTTCTTCTACTTCATTTTCTCCTCTCTTCTTCCTCCCCTTCTTCATTTCCGTGTCAATCTTCACATCCTTCTCCTCCCCTTCTTCTCTTCTTTTCATTTTCCTCCTTCTCCTTCTGTTCCTACTTATTTCCTTGCCGGTCAGTTTTACAAGTAGTTGCCTCCCACTACTCCGCTGCCGGACCACACCGCTCGAAGCCTTCCTAAACCTCAAAAGGGCGCCCGTTTCATTTCACGATGCGAACCGCAGCCCGTTGTTTCAGGTACTGCGAGGCTATCCGCGTGGTTGTTGTCAGAGGACGCACAGAGAAAACCGATTTGCTTATGGAGAGCGATTGAGTTAGTAATAATTGTCGCGTCAATGGCTAAGGTTATTATACCAGTAAATGTAGTGCAAGCTTTTTCTTCAGAGGTGGCGGTGATCATCTCACACTGGATCTACTGTAGGTTAACGTGGATTTCCCCGACCAGGTCTCTCCCACGAGCGGGGCACCGCCACAGCTGGGCGAACCCTAAGTTCCAGACTAAACTTCAAGTTCCGCTCTTGGAATGTGCTTAGTGTAGTGCATATTAGTGTAAATGTGTGTAAGTAACGGGTGAGGATGGGACAAGGAAAAATAATGAAATATCGTTGAAAATTTGCCACCGTGGGGACTCGAACTTATGACCTCCCGGTCAGAGGCACTGCAGTGACATCAGTTGATGCCTCGAGCAACCTGCCCCGGTTTGATTATTCAGCTTTCAGAATAAGCATACGTCATTGAAATCTTCCGGCTTGGAGTAAGGATCTACATCTTCGCGATTACTTCATTTCAGACTCACAGTTGCAAATTAACAAACAACACGAAGTGTTTTTTCTAGACCTGCGTATTCTGTATGTTTATGTTCTATCAAAAGAACAAAAATGTGCAATATTGTCAAATATTAGGATAAAATACATACGTACGTATCTTACAGCAACATATGTCTTATTGGAGAGGCAACTTTGGTTCAGGAAATAAAGATAAATCTTATACCAGACACGAACAAAACAGTATAAAATTCGATAAAATGAGAGATAAGTATTAGAAAAGTTCTTGAAATTTAACAAATGTTACGTCAAAAAGTAAATAAAAAATATATATTTTCATTCATATTAAGATTTGTATACACCAATATTTTCAAAACTTGTTGAGAAAATGAAAACAAATAATTAAAATCTAAACACACAACGATGTAAATAAGATTATAATTTCGGTAACTAGGATTGACAAATAAAATGTGATACTTCTCCCGTCACAATCAACGAACGAAAGGAAAGAACATTTAAATTGCGAATCCTGATGCACAGAACGAAAGTAAATCTACAGTTGCAACTAATTCTCAAAGCCACTAACCAGGCGGATACCGCTCCCTCTCTTCTTTAAGAGCTGGCAAAACTTTTCAATGTACTGTACGTGTTTTCTGTACGCTTCTTAATTTTTTCGCAGAATTATCTTCTGGACTATCTCGCAAAAGCAGCGTCTTAAAAACTAATTTTCAGTTCGAGAGAAAAAACGTGCGGATGGGCGAGCATTCATCTTTCCCACTGTCTCTGCCTCCCCCACTCCGCCCACCGAGAAACACTCGACGATCGTGCAGCACGCGTTTCCGCTTGCGCCTCTCGACTCTCCCTTGCCTCCCGTTTATCCCTCCTTCGCCTCTCCTCGCGTTGTTTCATCTTCTTTTGTAGCCCTCGTGGGGAATGTTGCGAGAATAGCTCTTATCTGACTACGAAGACGTGTTATGTTCCCCAGAGCGTCATTGTTTCCAGTCAGCTAATTGAACGAAGCATTTGGAGACGGCCGAAGCCTATTTCGGTAAGGAATGCTATGCGTGCTGGCGATGCAACGAGATAAAGAGCCCGAGAATTGCGATGCATCCGCGTAAATGAGACTGTCGCCAAAGAGGAATAAAACGACTTGGCTACGCACTCGCTCGATGGGAAGAGGAGACTAACAGTTCCAACTTTAAAAGTCGTTCAAACGGTGCCTTGAACAACGTTTCAATAATGATCTGTGTTCATAAAATTATGGATTTCATTATTTCGCTGATTCAAAATTATTTTCTATTGCTGCCTATGAAAAATTTGAGTATGTATATACCGTTTCATAGGAAATACGTATCTTTCTTTCTCTTTATTCGAATTTTTATTACAACATGGGTAGTACAGATCCATTGACTCACATTTTTCAACAAATACCGTAATCAATTTTATATTTGTATTTTACAAGTCAATGTTTGAAAATTAGAGAAAATATTTTCATTTTTACATTGAAAATGATAAACTTATTTCACTGCAAAGATGCGCTAAAGAAATATCTAACGAGATATAATCTTTCGTATTTATGCAGCAAAAGAATTTACAAATATTAAAAAACACATTCAATTGAACAATAAATTAATGAAGTACGCAGTTTTGCGATTCAATGACGTATTCGTATAACATAAAAAATAATTTTTGTCGTAAAAATGAATGAAAATTTCACACATTATTTCGATGTGAAAGAGTACATACAATATATGTCAATAATGGTGACATGATCAAAAGAGGATTTTCTATGATATTGAATTCTTATATAACACACTTAGTAGACGTTTTCATTTAGAGCATTGAAATAGAAAGAGTCTCATACGAGAGTGATAGTGGGCGATACTCTTTCAGGAAACACTAGTTCCACGATTCTAAATCAGCTCCCCTCAGTCACACGATTTCAGTCACACAACAGTTCGCCCTTTGCCAGGGGCGGCGCGGGGGCGGCGCGGGGGCGGCGCGGGTCGGACGGGCGTCTGGAACGCGCCTTCGCGCTATAACTCTCACGACTTCCCAGCGCATTTAATAATCAGGCTTCCCGTTCGCCGCCTCCGCCCTCCACCTGCTGCGTCGGCCATTTCCCCACGCTACGTAGCCGCTGCCACCCCTAGCACCACCTGCACCACCGCCTCCACTCATCCCATCACACCCGCTGCCAATCTCATCTCCCAACCTCAACCGCCCGCCAAACACCTTTCGCCGCTCCCGCCGCCCCGTCCCCGCTTCCACCGTCACCGCCACCCCCACCGACCCCGCCACCCCCACCGCCCCTCGACCCCACCCACTCGCCGCCGCTTCCACCTTCATCACCCCTTCCCCGTTGCGACACCTAACGCCCCCCCCACCACCATCCGCCCCCGCCGACTCACGCGTTGCGCTACGCACTCGAGAAAGCGCCTTAATTTTCAAGTTTGCGGCAGTTTATCAGCCAGGCCCAAGGCGAGCGGGCGGGGCGGAGGCGCGGTAAGGCGCAGGTTTGGCACGGGGAGCAAGGCGAGTCTCCGGAAACAGCTGACCGGCGCTTTAGTTGGCGACGTTGCCGCTTCGCCGCGCGCGTGACGCGGCGTAACTCACGCGCCTTCCCGGCCGTCGCGAGACGCTGCAGTTCCTGCCCCCCCCCCCCCCGCCCGCCGCCCGAGGTGCAACTTCAGTACCGCGTCGCGCCGCAAATTGGGAACTGCTTTCGCGGAAGTTCGATCTTCGTGATTTTCGTTACTGCACAAGGACAGAACGGATTGACACTTCTGCAAGTTTTACTTCACACTGTCTAGTGACTGATGGGTTTTATTATTTTATTTCTAATACTTCGTTGGTTGTTTTTTAAATAGTGGAATCCGTGAGCTACATGATAGGTATTTGAAAGCTGAAGTAGGTTTTTCTGACAATCTAAGATCTAAAGTACGAGAGAGTTGAATGAAGCACTTAATCCGTTTCAGATTTTAATACCGAAGGAAACTCTGGTTTTTATACTATAGGTGAAGTAACGCGATATGGTCGACATTCTGAAAAAGGTCAACATAATAAAAAAATACTACATAATAGTGTATAATATAAACAATCAAAATACAATACCTTTAATTAGATCACTGGTGAGATAGATACCTTCTAATATTTATCATACTTAAATATAATACTCTATGTACTTCTTTGAAGAAACACTGTATCACTTAGAAATATAAATTGTTTAATGTTTATTAAAATAATTGTAGGCAAAATATGGTGCTAATGAAAAATCTGGAAATAATAAAAAATGGATACTTTATTCCAAACACCATCCCATTGTGCGGTTGAGCGCAATGACGGAATACCTCCACTGCCCACCCCCACATTGACTCAACGGAAGTGATCCCATTCCGTCGCATCTCGCCCGCGCCGCCCGCAGCGCGCTGTCCGCAGCCGCGCGCCCAAAGGCGCTCCGGCGCCCGTGTGAGGCCAGAGCCTGTCGCCTGCCACTCCGCTGATTGGTCGCCACGGCGGCGCTTCCTCCCTTTGTGAGCGAGTAATTAATGTAAAACGCCCGCAAGGAGTTAATTGTCGATTAACAAAACTAAGCGGACGGGGCAGCGCAGCCCGGTGACCGGCGCGAAGCCTCGCGTACTATGCAGAGCGGTGCGGCGCGTTAGAAATGTGATTTGTTCGCTTAGTGCAAATGAACTTCCCTTCGGCGTCGCGGGCGCCGCTATTGTAAGCGAACGACGGCGAACATGTGTAAAGGGGGCCGGGGAGGGGCGGGGCGGGGAGGGGTGGGCCGGCGTGACGCTGCGCTGCCGTCGGCGGTTCGCGCCCTTCCGACAGAACCATTGTGGTCCAGGGCCATTCACAGGGCGTTCGCCGCGGCGGTAGGGACGGCGCGAGGTGGCCAGACGGAGTGGGACGGAGTGGACGAAGATAAGGGAAGGTGGAGGGTGCGAGTGAGAGTCCATGACATCAGTTACCGTAAAAGGTTCTGAAAGTATCTAATACACAACGTTTCCAGAAAATAAATAATAAAAAATATTTTTATCTTCAGATTTGTAGCTATCAGTGCATTCGTCATCATTACAAAGTCTAGTGCATGTTAGTGACAGTGGGTATGTGTAAGTGGTGAGAATAGAACTAATAAGAGAAAGGAGTGATGGTGCGTGGTACGTGGCTTGTTTGTTAAGGTACGGCACCGACATTCGCCAGGTATTGTTCGGAGAAACCACAGAAAACTACCGATCAGAGCAGCGGGCCGCTCGAATTCTCCCTCGGACAGGCGGATAAATTGAACCTAGCTCTCTAGCTAGTGTCGAAAATCTTGCCGCTATCGGGACCTGCCTTCAGAGGCACTGCAGTGCAAACAGTGGATGCCCTGAGCCACCTCTTCTTTTGTGCGCGAAAGAAGTAAGCGCCGCGCTCACTTCCGAAGTAGGACGTACGTACTTTTCTGTTGTAAAATTTGGCAACTGTATTTGTGAAACCAATGGTTTAGCCAAGTGTTTTGAAATTTAATTCTGCATTTTATTTTCAATTCCATTTTAGCAAAAATAACGTCTCCAATGCAAAAATATGTCAATGGTTGATAGAAAAGAATCTTTTCTCTTTTCCTCTCCTCTCTTACGCTATTAATAACTCTAACTCTTGCCATTTCTCAGAATCACTTCTCCAAGAAAGCAAACGTACTTTATTACCAGAAGTCGGCAAATAGAACCAGTAGTACGAGCCCACCGTCACGTCGGCGAACTGTTTTCTGTTCCAGCGAATTTCGGTCCTCCAGTATCGTGTGGATGCGACCTTTTAACGACGAGTGGTTCGCGGACAATCGACGGAGTGCGCGCGTGCCGCTGCGCCGCCCGACGCCAACTTAATTGCAGTGCCCGACAGCGCTGGGCGCGCCTCTGCGTATTGGCCGAATGAAAGCACACGCACTCGTTTGCCAGCGGGCCCCGCCATGAGGAATCCTGATGGACAGGGAAACGCGGCACACGCTCTTCCCGAAACACCGGTGGGAGTCCCAGATACCTGCTTGTATTTTAATTACGAGCTGAATTCCCGGCGTTTGCCACGTAATTATTTATCACATTCATCTATTGGAAGCTCTGCCTGCCTGGCTTCAACAGGCCACTTTTTCAACCACTCCGCCGATTCGTGCGCTCTACCTCATTCTTCTTACTCTTCTGTTTTGTTAAGCTGCTACCACCATTTTTGCTGGAACGGGTGATGAATTTTCAAACTCTTTTGCCACTCAGTACCAAAATGTACTCTTCCGCTAGTTATGACTGAACCAATGATGTATTTTTCTTCTTCGTATTTAAATTAATTAACTTTCATTAAAAATGTCACTGGATTTATAGTTACTGTGGACCACACCTTAATTTATTTGCAAAATCAGGGATATAGACATCTCTGGCAATATTACGACCTTGTGAGCATTTTTGGTCAAATTATTCACAATCAAAGGCCACGACGATCATACTTCTTCCGATTCATCGTGACTATCAGAATAAAGTCTACCCTAGAGGCAAAAGTCAACCCAAGGTCGAATTTTAGGGTGAAGACTCTCTCCTCCAACTTCCGGCTGTCATGACTTAATCGCATGTCACTGGGAAACAGAATTTAAAACAGGCTTGCAGATGCATTTATTTCATTAAGAACAACTCGCGTCTCTATGTCAGTTGCATCAAATTCACAAGCATTCCGTTTTGTAAAGATTTTTTCATACAATAAATGAAAACCTGTTTCGTTTCCGCGTTGGAGAGGTTCCGTTTTATTCTGTGAAAAATTACATTTAACTTTAAGCGACGGAGGAATTTTCCGGTTAAAGAAGGTTTCGTGCTTATACAGGTTCCGGTTTTGATATATTTCACTGTATTAAAACTCTGAACAATACTGAACGCGATATATTTCTTCTTTACATAGGCGCCCGCAACCTAAACAAGGGGTACCAACTAAGATTCAGGTCCCCCTTTTTCATTGAACTTTATTTTATTTGCATGCAACAATTAACTATTAAATAAAACATATAATATAAAGAGTATTAAATTATAACCTAAGTGATTAGAATTAATAAACACAATTCACAGAGTTGTCAGAACCGGAACCTCTTCCTTGTGTCATAATATTTCCCTGTATCATACCGGGTTTCGGGGATTAACAAATTAATTTACCTTATTTTGAAAAATTATCGTTTTTAATGTTTCTATGATCAATACAATTTCTAAAATGCTACCTAAGCATAAAATAATAATGGACTCTAATGAACTCAGCTTTTTCTACAGAGAAAAAATAATATAATTTCTTTAAACATCCTCATTTCTTAGGTTAAAAAGGAGGAAAATAAGATTGAAGATACGTACGAAAATAAAATATTTTAACACCTGCGGAAATAGGGCACCTTTGAAAATATTTAGGGGTGTCATGGCGTCGTGCCCCTGGCACCCAATCTGCGCATGCTTATCCTTTACATTTTATTCCTGCATCGAAGTTTCTTCAGACCTTAGAGGTGATGTTCCAGGCGTACAAGTCGAATAACACCATTATTGTTTTCAGGATATTATATAAATTTGGTTTATTTTCTTATTTCAATTTAAATTTATTTACATTTACTAAGTTATTTTGTTTAAGCGACCCCATGAGTGATTCTTAACATTGAGGAAACTGTAAGGGTATCCTCAACCCTCAATCCTCAAGTTGCCAACAGGACCGCCAGGTAGAATCTCCGTATACGCGCCTCTCACACGTGCTCCTGCGTCACTACCCAATCGGACAGAATTGGGAAGGAATTAGGACAGTGGTAGAGTCTCGGACTTTACAGGAGTTGGGCAGATCCATGTGAAACAAAATCTTTTGATGGAATGTAGTTAATGTTTTCAGGAATTGTTCATGACGAGTTGGTCCATAAATAAAAACATTTGGCTTGGCGATGTTTCTGAACTTTATTGTTCTAACACCAGGGCTTGCTGTAGCATTGTGGAATCGCTTGTACCTAGATATATATGGTAAGAATCAATCCGCCATCACGGTTTTGACATTCCCTAGCTTTGTATTATAGCAAGCTCTGAAAAAGAACAATAGTGTTCAGACATACCGAAAGTGAAGGAACGTCGTCAAACAAAATTATTTTATTTATGAACAAACTCTTCTTGAACACTGTCACATTAATTATCACTTTGTGGTCGTACATTCTCTAATACTATTTTTGTCGGATTACTTGATCAATAGTTCTACACGACATCGCCTCATCACTCCGCATTCTCGACGGCGTCATACGAAGGTCTCAAGCAAGTTGATTATAGTATTAGACCGCTTCGTATAAATGCATATTTAAAGTAATTATGTTGTCGACGAAAAGACTCAAACAACTCTAAGAAATAGCTATAGACCATTTCTGCTGCTTTTAAGACATACTTTCAGCATTTATTGAAAGTGATTATTATTTACACAACACATAACTGTTCAGTCAGTACACTCACGCTTCCTTCAAAGCGTAGCGTCAATTAGCTTATATCACGTAGTTCCTTCTGAAAACGTTTTGAAGTAACACTGTGACAAAGATCCTTTCACAGGTATAATGTATCACTACTACCCTTACTAACATATTTGACGGTGTTTTGAAAACTATGTTAGAACGTGCTGTCCTCGTAAATTGGGTTAGCTTAACCGATAATATCTTCCCCATTGAATCGATTCTACACACCTCGTCCATCACGATTTTAAAAACTAAATTAACGGTCGAACGGTGCACAGTGCGTCTTCATTCCGTCCCCTTCCTTCACATTCTCTTCCCCGAGCCCCACAGACAGAGTACACGCCCCAGGTGCCTCCCACACATGTCGAATAACACCACATCCGCTGATCAATTGCTCTGCACGCCCCGCGCGCCACGCCCCGCGCCCGGCGCCCCGCGCACGCGACGCGCGGCCGCAGCCGTCGGCGACACGAGGAACAGCAACAGCGGCAGCGACGATGGCGGCGGCGGCGAGGGTTCGCGCGATAGACGAGGACGCGGGCCGGCCGCAGAGCTCGAACCCGCAACCCGCGGCGCGGGGTGACAGAGGGCGGCCATAACGCGGTCGCAAACGAGGTGGCGGCGCGGGCGGCGGCGGCGGCGGGGGCGGCGAGCAAGCCCCTGGCGCGGTGCCGCGACCGCAGCGCCCCCGCGGTCGCAGCGGCCGCGGCGGGGACGACATGGGGCGGGGGCGGGGGAGGGGGAGGGGGGTCGCACCTGCCGCGCGAGCGATGTCGCCTCCCGAGGTGCCGTCTTCGCCACGTGGCAGTGCGCTTCCGGGCAATGTGCTCGTCTGTTTGCTGGAGGTCACCTCTTGCCGTGGAATTAGTGGAGGGCTCAGCGAGTGCGTGGAAGCAGTTCACGGGATTCTCGTGATTACCGGGCTTCTCAACGTTCCACTCTTTCACCACCTCTGTCACCATTGCGTAACTTTAACTTTCAAATCGGACACCATGGAAGGTCCTACAGCTCTGGTACTGAATTTGTAATAAAGTTATAGTTTCAGAACCCACAAAATGCGTATTCTTGTTGAATTATGATCTCAATTTGTTTTATGAATCAATAAATGTCAGAAAATCATTTTAACATTTTTGTTCATCATACGTATAGAATTGAAATTACGGTGAAAAAAGCTGCATTTTTAAAAGTACATGCAATCTGTCAAACGATTTCCAGTAATATTATGAATGTAACAATACGGAATAAATCGGTGAAAATTGGTCACAAAGACGAAAAATAGAGTAAAATTAAATGGCTGGTGACACTTTCCAAAAATGTAGTTTCTAAGTATAATATTGCACGAACTGAGAATACACTGAAGTAAGAAACAAAGTATTTTTGGAGCAGGGAAAATAGGGAAGATGTGATGCTGGAAGTATGGCATGATCGAACAAAAATTCAGATAAAAAACGTTTTTGAAGAAGAATAAGACTTGTAGATACATAAAAAATACTCCGAAGAACACGCTGATCAAGCGAGCATGCAAATGAGAAACACTAGCTTTAGGAGCAGGACACGATGGAATGTGGAGCTGAAGCTACTGAAGGTGACGTAAATAATGAGCACATTAACCAATATGGAACGAATCCCAAATTTAACGCAGCTACAGCATGGTGATACAAAATTACAAATTTCACAACACAAAATCTACATGAAATAAACTGAAATGCATAAAAAGAACGGAAGCTCTCGAGGGTGAAGAGAAAGTTGCTATCAGAGCACCAATTGCGAGTGATCTAACGTGGTCCAATGCTAAAATAATTGAGGCTTCCAAACTTTTAGTTTTTCATTCTGGCACCAATCTTTGTTAGATAATATAAAATACAAAGGGGTGAGGGCAAATTTTGGACACAGTAATTAATAAAGTGACGTAAGTTACAATATTTTGTATCAAACATTCTAAAAATAAATAACTTTTTGGATGGAATATTTACCATGTTAATGCCAGTTTGCACCACAGATATCTGAAAGTTTCGATGGTAAACACATTGATTAGTAGAATACGGAACTGACAAGAGATTCCTTGAATGTTTCACGTAACAATTTGATGATATGTTAAAAAATGGATAAAAATATTTTGACATAAATAATGAGAAAGTAAATGAAAAGGGAGCGAAAACAATACGAAACAGAACAATTTGTAAATTCGATTTGCATTCAAAATACATGAACGGAAGTGTGAAAGAAAAATTCTGCAATTTTCAGTACTGGAAATAAGAGGCTGAAGCCGATAAATTTGATCATCCAAAACGTGAATAATTAAAACAAGATGAAACAAAAATATTCAGTAGAATCGCAATCACTGATCTAATGTGTGTTCTATCCATTTTACACATTTTGCTCACCGTAAATCCAACTCGTATGGAATGTGAATGGTATTGAAAAAGTTTGCAGAACAGAAGATAATTGTAATAGTGAATTGAAAAGCAAAGCATTTATTTGAGGAAAGTACGCGTGAGTAATAAGCAAGATAATGGAAAGAGAAAGGAAAAAATCACGAGATCACTGCATCATGAAAATATGAATTGCTCCCAAAAAAATGTTACACGTGTCTAGAACGAGCGTAGATGAATAATGCTGCAGTTTTCTCAACAAGCAAAAATTGAAACGCGTTGCGTATTTGTTGACGGGAAAAGAAAAAGTGTACAAACAGCAAGAAAATGAAGATAGACGGGAAAGCAATCGGAGAAGAACTACTTCGCGAAAACCAGATTTGCCCACCGCAAATTTCACCCCGGATCGAGCGTGAGAGCACACGAAAAAGCGTGCAGTTTCCGCGGCTGCGAGGCGTCGGCGTGGGCGACGGTGTGAGCGTCGGCGTGGGCGTCGGCGTGGGCGTCGGCGTGGGGGTCGACGCGGGCGACGACGTGGGCGTCGGCGTGGGCGTCGACGTGGGCGTCGACGTGGGCGTCGGCGTGGGCGTCGACGTGGGCGTCGACGTGGGCGTCGACGTGGGCGTCGACGTGGGCGTGGGCGTGGGCGTGGGCGTGGGCGTCGGCGTGGGCGTGGGCGTGGGCGTGGGCGGCGGCGTGGGCGGCGGCGTGGGCGGCGGCGTGGGCGTCGGCGTGGGCGGCGCCGGAGAGCCGCTTCCGGGTGATCCGGCGGGCGAGCGGCGCGCGGCGCCTCGCGATTTACGGCTGCTCGGGGGAGATTGGCGCAGCGCTGTTCGAGCGCCCGCCGCGCCGAGCGGCGAAACGACCTCCGGGGTGACGTGTTGGCGCGCGGCAACACCGCTGCCCATCCATCGCGGGACCTCGCCGTCACGCGCATCCTCGTTTTTAGGCGCCGGTAATTGTTGGACTTGGTGAGGAAGTGTCACATCCATCTCAATATAAGTGTCAAGGGAAATTATATCGGTCGTGGCTGCGACGAAAGGTATTATATCAATCTAATGATTGTTAAATGAAAACTGCACATCGGAATTAAATGTGTATTATCAAATATTTAACTCCTATTAGCAAAGCTGACAGACATTTAGCTCTTAACAAGGAAATAGATTGATAGATTTCGTTTTTATTGTCACCATACACCAAAGTTGATCTATCAATAGCTTGTAACTATAGTTGCGAACTCTAATTTGTGCATGTCATTGATCACGTTCTCCACATTGTTTAGATTTACTAATGCTTATGAGTAGCAACAATAAATAAAAGGAAGTATATGATAATAATGCTTGACCGAAAACAATGTAGATCTATTCTCCATTTGTCTGCAGTACCCATAAACACTTTGATGTACAGATTTTAAAATCATAAAAAAGATACTCTGAGCCACCTTATTCCGACGAATTACTGGTAAGCCTTCCACTCGAAGAAGACCAAACTGCTCTCATGTTGTATGTTTCTGTTCATACGCGGTAGTGTTGAGGTTCATTAAACGAATCCCTTTACGTTTACAATTTTAACTACCGTATTATTGAATGTTGAATGTTGTCCGTATCTTCTGAGTGCAACTTTAGTCAAAATGACCATGGTTATCTTAAGTATTTAATTTTAATCTAACTCAAATTTTGTTGTTGAAAAATTTTTGAGTATTTTGAAATATTTAATCGTTGATGAATATTTAAAGTAGGAAAAATAATTGCCAAACAAAAAAGAGAATGAGACATTATTTGAAATTCCCCGTTAATCAACCGAAAAGTGATGTGAGCTTCATTATGTTTTGAATAGTGTTTCACAGTAATTCAGTTTATATTATTCATTATATCGATACTAATATTTTAATTGTACTTGTCAAATTCAAGAGAAAATATTTTGTAATAAAACAATTCTTACTTTTACGATAATGCTTTTCGAAATTAGTTCCTGTTTAGAGTAATAGGCAGAGTAGTCGGACTTTATCTTATTAACATTGCTAAGGCAGCTCCAGATCATTAAAAAAAAGCTCCCCTGTAAGCTAAGGTATCACCACAACCTTTCTCCAACGCAAGAAGAAATCCGATCTCGCAACAAACACAACGCGCGCAATCTCCAAAGGAGAAGTTTCCTTTCCTATCACGGAATGAATACCACACCAAACAACGCTCTCAACGCAAGCGGACAGGAAAACATCGTAAACATTTAGGAATTTTCCCGCTCCCGCCCCTCCCCGCCCCACCACGCCCAACCCCAACCAGCTCGCCCCGCCCCGTCCCGCCCCGTCCCGTCCCTCCACGCAACATCCCAGTGAACCCGCCCAACCTCGCCCCGCTTTGTCCCTCCCCGCCCCGCCTCGTCCCGCCCCGCCTCGTCCCGCCCCGCCTCGTCCCGCCCCGCCTCGTCCCGCCCCGCCTCGTCCCGCCCCGCCTCGTCCCGCCCCGCCTCGTCCAGCCCCGCCTCGTCCAGCCCCGCCTCGTCCCGCTCCGCCTCGTCCCGCCACGCCTCGTCCCGCCCCGCTGCGCTCCGCTCCGCCCTGCCCCGCCCCCGTAACAAAGCCCCGCAGGTGTATTCAAGCGCTAAGCCGCGGGCGACTTCATGGAGCCGCGGGGCGCGCCCGGTTTACATCTCACTCGGCGGCGACGGGAACAGCGACGCTGGCGCCGCGCGCGGCCGGCGGCGCCACTACCTTATCGCAAGGGCCGTCAAGCTGACCCACGGGTGGCACGTGCGGCTCTGGTCTGGACGCAGGGACTTTTTAACAGTTGAGAGAGATCCCTTCGGCGGGATTTTTGCATTTTAACATTTTTATTTCTTTTCATAATAAACATGGATTTTTAACAACACAGTTCAGCCAGCCTCGAATGTAGAATGTTTGTGAGAAGTATTGATACAAATTCTTTATAAACATTTTTGTTTCGTTACTAAACTAGGTTTAATTAACGACAATGCGATAAATCATCACCAGTCATTTGAAAGCGATTTTAGTAATTGTATATTACTACAGAATACTAGTTTCTACTACAATCTCTCAGCCGCGTAGGTCCTTTATGATTCCCTAAAACCCGATTTTCTAGAACTTTTTTATAATTTTCTATTAAGTTTCGCCTAAAGTATTTCCAATGGATTTTTATTGTCGAAAGTAATCGTATAAACTTGATAAAAACTGATATTCTGAAAGTGCCTTAACCCCTCGAAGAAAACCTGTTTTAGGTAGTGCACCCTTCAAAAAGGCACAATCGCTGATTTTTTCATGAGTTTCCAGACGTGTGTTTTTCCACAACTCTAATCCGTTAATCATTCTGTAAGATGTAAAATTTAAGGTTAATATAGAACAAAAATAAACATCAAAACCATTCCAAATACATTGTATTGGTTGTAACAGTTTTCAACATTTCAAAATATAAAAAATTAAAAATTCGGAATTGAATTTTTTTGCCTCGTTTACATCTCACTCGTGGCCGCACAGAGGCAGCCGCGCCGAGCGCTGTCTGCCGGTGAGGGTGGGCGAGGGCGGCAGGTTCACTGCCTTATCGCAGAGGCTGCCACACAGGGCCTGCAGTGCCTGAAGTTGTCCCCTCGGAACACATTCATTTGAACACCACGAAAACACATGAACCATAACTTCTTCCAACAAGTCCACTGATATTTTATTTTATATAGCCATTCTCAGGATAAACAAAATTAAGTTACAATTTTAAAACATTAAACTAATTTTGAACATTTGTTAAGAATGTTTTTGCTATATTATTATTGTACATTCAATTTTTGTGATATTGTATCATACACACTTATTTAGGAAGCCAGAAATTATTTCCTAGTTTTTGAAAATAAAACTTTCATCTGTCCCGTCAACCCATTCAAACTTGCAAAAAGAATGAATCAAAGTATATTTTAGTAGGATCACGTAAAATCTTCAATTCAATACAAAAAATATTTAATTCATAATTTATAAATTCATAAATATTTAATACTATTTTATATATTTCAAGAAGAGTCAAGTGAGTTGGTATTAAAATCTTTCATGCAACACATTGCCCAAACTTTTGTTATTCACATAAGTGCAAATAAAATTTTGTTCTAAACAAGTTACCGCACACTATTTATTTACAAAGTTTGTTCCGACTGCTGTTTATATCCAAACATTTTATATGGCATTTACGCGGAAGGCGTTGGCGACCCCTGCTTTATCTGACTCGCGGGGGCGGTGCGAGAAGCAGCGGTGGCGGCGGCGCCGCGGGCGAGGCGGGAGTGAAAGAGGCGGGGAGGAAAGAGTGGGTGCAGTGGAGCGGGCAAAGAGTTGTTAGTCAAGCGGGAAATGCTTAGACGAGGGAGCACACGGGTAGACGAGAAAAGTAATGCAGAAAGAAAGTTGTAGAGGACGTAGGAGAAAATTGTTGGAAACTTCGTAGTATCTTTCTTCTACCGTTGATTTGCTCAGTTGTTGGGGGACAAATTTTCGTTCGGATGATTGGTGAGCTGTTTTTGACGGAAGAAAACAACTTTTGACAAAATTTGCTTTTATAAAACCTTGCCGTGAGAAGGTAGAGAATATATTTAAGTGGTGAGTAGAGAAATAATATTTCGCCTTATTAAGTACTGAAATTACAAAATGTGAATTACGATTTACATAAAATTATGGTATACCGGTTGGGCTATCATTTCATGCCACGTAAAATGCTAAAACATATACTATGTGATCAAAAGTATCCCAACACGTGGCTGAAAATTACTTTCTAGCTCGTGGCGCCCTCCATCGGTAATGCTAGAAGTCAATAGGGTATTGACCGACTCTTAGCCTTGATAGCAGCTTCCACTCTCGCAAGCATTCTTTCAATCAGGGTTTGGAAGGTTTCTTGGGGAATGGCATCATAGAAGACAAAAACGAGACGGTGTACAACGGCCGACTGCAGGAGCCCGTCGAGGTGGCGGGTTGCGAAAAGAGCATTGGGAGCGGGGATGGGGGGGGGGCGGGGGTGCCCCAGCGGGGGCCCAGAAGCAGCCAGAGCGCGACGGCGCTAGCGCGTGGCGGGGGCGGCGGGGGCGGCGGGGGCGGCGGGGGCGGCGGGGGCGGCGGAGGCGGCCTCGTGCCCCGCGGCCAACTTTATTGCTTCTCGGCGGCAGAGCACAGTGGTCTGGGAACCTCAACAAGTGCAAAGTAGGACAGCCGAGTTCATATCATATAACAATCTAATATAAAAAAATGAATGTTTGTTTGTTTGTTTATTCATATTTTATGCTCTGCCGTACCGTTCACCCGATTACAATAAAACTTTGTCAACTTATTTCTTACACCCACACAATATATATAAAAATATTACAATGGTAATGCGCATACGTCACTCATACATAGACGCCAAATGGAAGCGTTGGTAATTTTTTTTTTTGCTCGTTAATCGGCCGACTAGGACCACTCATGCAAGCATCCTGCATTTACCGTGGCTCAGTTTTTATTTCGTTGGTAATTATGATTTGTGAGTTTATTTATGACGACTTATGCGTCCCTGAGCAGAAGCTCTACGCAACCCGCCGCACTTTAAAGTATTAAGCGCGTTTTCGCTGCATATTCTACTCCTGCGATTCTGAAATCTCGGCCGCAATCAGTACGGGAGCGTTATTTTGGACAAGTAAATCAAATTTCCCCAAGACGGTCATAAAGGTTGTCTGCTCAAACTTGAGGGATAACGTTTTAAAAATACGATACTTGATAATCTTGTCCAAAGCTTTTCATCTATGAAAGTTTTTGCAGAATGTACAGTAAAACATGATTAACAATCTCATGGTCAGTGACGCGTGAAGTATAATTCATTGGAATAGGGAAGCGTGGCCGGGTCCACTAGTCTTTAGTAAGAATTCCAATATCCTAATGTATTTAAATCCCATACTACTTTTACATAAAAGAACGTTATACAATAACATTTTCTAAGTATTGGTCTGCCATAACAAATTCTTGTTATGAGCTTGAAACATATCAGATGATTACCCTTGTTGATTTCTCAACTATTTTCTAATTAATAAATAATCTCATTCCAGAGCTCCAAGATGTCCAGTGGTCGAAATCCAGAGATCCAAATCTGTAGAACCTAATCGAACGATCCGAATCCGTCTACTTTAATCCGTAGGTCCAAATACATATCCCCAATTTCTAACCCATTTGATTCCCCGTAACCACAGTTTTTCTGACATTCTGAACACGAAAATTCGTCAGGAAAAGTCGACCCAATTTTTCGCAGCAAAATGAGATTCGAAACACTTGTTGATCGCAACGTGTAACACATACAAACCGTCTTTATTGACCGTTCATCTGACTTGCAAGAAAACCTCGAATCCTTAATTCGCGTAGGCTCTCCGCGTCTCCGGCCACTGTGGCCCGCGAGCAGTTTGGCGAGGGCGGCGCCAGGGGCGGCGGGGAGGCGCAGCAGCGCTGCGAGGCGACCCCCGCGTACATTACCGTCGCCCGCGGCGGCGTCCGCTTATCACGGCGCGGGGCGTGGAGAGCGCGGGGCGTGGCGGCGCCGGGCGAGGAGCATTCACAGCCCCCGCCGCCCCCGCTCCCGCCCCGCCGCCGGGCGCGCAGATAAGAATCGCGGTGATAAATAATTATACGCACAATGGCTCCACGAGGGCGCTGAGTCGGCAGGATTCGCAAGCGGGGGGGAGGGAAGGGGAGGGGAAAGAAAGAGAAAGGGGCGCGGAAGGGGAGGGGGCGAAGAGGAGGGGAGAATGGAGAGGTCACGTGCCGTTGGAAGATGCAGTGCAAAAACCAAGGGAAGAGTGTGGTAGTGATGATTTGCAAAACGCCTGCCCGATGACCTGTTGTATCAACGAAGTCCATGCCCACACACACGTTTGCAACATACTGAGGAAGCTTGTACGTAGGGCGAGAAGATCAAGCTATTATAGCAAGAAGAAAATTTGCGTGAGTTAAAACGCGGTAAAATTGTCGCCTGAATAAATCGATAGAGGAAAGAACCATGGTAGATTTAGTATGCCAACGTTTAAATGTAATGAACAGGCGATTATGGCGATAATATTTTGGGTTTAAATTGTTTTTGTGTTGTTGTTTTTGTTAAGAATGGCTACGACTGCTTCGACTAAAAGCCTGCACTTTGCGATGTCACGTCAAAAATAACTTTGAATTCGAGAAAAAACATTGAGAGGACAGTGAGATGTAAGGTCAATCGAATGTTACAAGCTGGAGTGCTTTAGAAGAATCAAATAGGTATACTTTATATGTTAACTAAGAACATGGGTTTTGTTACAGACACACTTAGTGCTCTCCAAAATCACTTTCATTGAAGATATACTTCAGGGGACAATCACTTTTAACATTTAGGATGGACTCTGGGAGACTATTTAGAGTTGTAAGAAGATTGGCAACGATAGCGTTGGTGGAGGTTACATTGGCTGCGTCCCCCGAAGGCAGCTGACGATTTAAATGAGGTGAAAAGAAGATTTCTTAGAAAGCGAAAAGAAGACGCAACTGCGTAACACGAACTTTTTCATATTTGAAGACATCAGTATTTTCAGCGACTCTCTTAGAAGTGACCACCAAGCAATGAAAGATATCAAGAAGTAAAACAAACTTTTTATCAGAATCAATTTTCTTCCGTTTGCAATGAGAATTTACACCTTATTTTGAAGCATTCATTGCAAGATATTTAAGAAGAAATGCAGAAGGTAATTAGTATTTTAGTAATTTAGTAATTAATATTTTGTTTCAACAAAACGTAAACTAGATAGAAACAGTTTATCTATGTAAGCTTGCGGCAAAGTAACAGAAAAATTGATGAAACTCTATTCAAATTGAGCATATATTGAGAATCTAATACAAATCTATTATAAATTAGAACTAATTATATACTTTGATTGTGTGCATGTATGTTTTCATTATGAAACCGTTCGTATTGAAATGCGGCTGTAATGTAAAAAGATCTATCACTGTAACGTCGTGGTCTCATGTCCCGTATAATAATTAACCTTTAGGCCTGTTTCAGAACACGAAATGATTCCAGAACTGTGTTGCAGTTCTGCAGCACCCGTAGGGCTGAACCTCGAAGCTCACAACTGCGGAGAAGGTGCTCAGAAGACTGAAATATTAATGTGTGAATTCATTACCGATGGACGGATCGCTTTTGACCGTTTTCTTAGCAACTGACAACAACGAACAACTATCATATCTTGTTATCTTCGGTCACTAAAAGTATCTGGTAATCCTTCGAGAAAATAGCGGTTTTGGCGCTCGGAATCTAGGTGTCGAGTTATTTACCAGACATGACTAATTAGTGAAAGTGAAATTACTTCACGTAAAATACGAAAGTAATATAAAAAAAGAGTAACAGAAATACTCAAATAAATGTGAGAAATATAATTGAACTGATAAATACAAATGAAATGATATTTATTTGTATGGTAACGAGCCAAAAGTTTGCGTTACGAAAACGTCCCGAAAACAAAATGACGGGCATAGGGCAAAGTTTTGATCCCGCCGCGTCTGCGGTAGCGACCGAGGCGAGGCCGACATGGCGGCGAAAGTCGCCGGGGGATGTGCGCGTCGGGGTTATTTATCCGTGGCCGTTGTTCGCCTGGCCGGGATTTAGGCCCCCCGCGCCGCACGTAAATGGCACGCGGCAGAGCCCCGCGGCGCAGCGGCTGCCCTGGCATCCGACTCATTTAGGCCGCCGGCGCTTTCATACGCCGGCCGTCTCTTTCTCTTGGCTTTCCTCCACGCCACGCGCTCTCCCTGCGTTGCAGGCCGCTTCTCGCTCCGGAGTGGCACACTTTCCTTCTCGTCCTCGCGCAGCTTCGTTTCTCCGTGTCAAGCCGCGTGTGGCAGTACTTTTGTCTCGGCTTGTCGGCCTCAGTTTGTAAATATCATTTTGATCACGTTCCTTCTGCAAGCAGTAGTGTCTAATTTTTGACTTGCAAAATTCGTTCGTGTGATTCTCTTCTATGTTTGTCAAATTTGATAAATAACTTTCTTTTCTGCATGCCTTGTTCACGGATGACAGCTCCAAAAACTGATCTACATTTACTTCAAATCCCAGGAATAATTCTACAATGGTGTTGTGCAAGTGTTGAACCACTATTACCGACAGGGAATCACTACTATTCTGGCTCTTTCACTTTAGGGCGATGTTCTTTTCTATTTAATAAAACAAGATGCAAGTTATGTATGAAAATATGTTTCGCAGATTGCTTCCCATATTATCTTTCTGTTAAGTTACTTTTATTTGACGCCATCTTGCCTCTGCAATAGTCTCTACTTTTAATTTTTATTTAATATCCTTCTGAGTTATTAAAATTTTCCCTTCTGATCTTATTGACTTCTTCTTTGTATCCTCAGTGGTTGTGTTTGGTTTACCGCTTCAGATACTACAAATCCAACAATATTGAACCACTGGTAAACATCACCAACAGAACTGAAGCCGCCTGCAATGACAACAATTATCGCTATCGTCACTGCCACCGTCTCGGCCACACTCCCTTCTCATCCAGCAGCCACCTGCGGCCAGTCGGATCCACCGTAGCCACATCACAGCCTACGTATGTTGCAGCTTCCGTCACCAGCGATGTCCAGAGTGCATATCATCCTCGTCGTCGTTCAACCTGAATTGACACCATCACACACACACACACACACACACATCGTCCTCACCACCTCTACCAGCCACCATCGCAGCTTATGTCTGTGCAAACCCTATGCAACACGTGCTCTAGCACCAATAACTCCTAAACCAAACACCAGTCTCAGCAACATCAACCTCATCGCTGCCAATATCACACTCCTCAACGCAATCAACTGCCACCAGCCTAGCCATCGTTTCGCCTGCGCAGCCGCTGTCTCCCCCGCCGAGGCCGTCGCGTCCGCGGCGGGCGGGCGGCCGTCGCCGCGAGCAGCGCTCACCGCCCGCGGCGGCGTCTGGCAGCGCTGCCCTTTCATCTCGGCCGCCGCCGCTGCGCCCTTCCGCGCCTTCTCCCGTCTCCCCGCGCAGCGGCTTCAGGACAGTGACGCGGCACGCGGATGCGGAGAAGCCCCGTCAAGGATCGTCCGACCCTCGTGCGTTTCATTCTTTATTACAGCCCTCACACTCCCTTACGTGGCTGGGGACGTCAATTAGTGGCACTGCAGTGCCTATGGCTGGGAGGTTCTATAGATTTGAGTTTCGATGTTTGCAGGATTTTTGACACTAGCTAGATAGCCAGGTCGAATTCAGTCGCAGTCTGGAGAAGATTTCTAGCGGTAGTTTTCCGTGTTCTCTCCGATCGACACCAGAACGCCGGAGCAGTACACTTAGTAAACGTCCTAAGAACCGCGCGACATATTTACTTCATCTTCCTAGCCCTATCCTAATTCCTTACTTACCCACTTACACCTGCATACACTACGCTAACACACCTGTCTAGAGCTTAGAGCTTGTTCCGACTGAGGTGGAACTCCACTGGTGGGAGATGCCTGGTTGAGAAAACTCGGAAAACCAACTGGCAGATCAAAAACACTCACTACACTTACGTGAATAAAGACCTTAGGAGTTGATGCCCTCGAAAATACCCATCAATCAAAAACCCTGTGCCTCTAGGGTTTCCCACCATTCCCGATATTAGTGGTTGATGACGATATTGGAGAAATGTTAAAATAGGAGGCAATGGAAAAGGCACAGCGTCGACAAAATCTTCTGCAAACCCGACATATCCACTTCACTTTCCACATGGATTGGTCAGCGTTTGAATCCAGGTCTCAGTGGTGAAGGCGAGCGTTGTGACCACTTCGCCAAGGGTTACCCAATAATCGATCTCAGGGAAAGCATACTTTTTCTCGTGAGTGAGAGGAACTGAGGAAATAAAAATATTAACAATAAAGAGTCGTTCCTGGCACTGTTTGTGTGCATACGCATGCCACTTTTCAAATTTATTGAGTGAGTTGTTTCGCTACCGACGTGAGGTTCTGTGTCCACACTATGTTTCCACCTGAGCTACCCACGTCGGTGTCAGGTCAGGTTTCTTGCACACATCACAGCGCGACGCTGTTGAGGACATTCTCGTGTATCACAAACTCGGCAACGTAAATGATGGTTTGCAGGAATAGTTATTTATCTTACGAGTACAGAAAGCGAGTCTGTCGTACACATGAAAGGTTGACATTTAGAGATGACTGCTCTAAGACACTTTTATAAGAGTTGCGTACCAGAGGATACTAGCGGTGCAGCAGAACTGGTACCCGATAAACTCATTAGAGGTCAGTAGCAGAGCGTAAGATATAAGTATTTAATCTAAAAGCAATGTACTGTAAAATAAATTGATTTCTGTAATTATTTTTTTAAAATTTCAATCAATTTATTAACTTTAAAGAACGTCATTGATATAAAATTGATCTTATTCCTCTTTCAAAAGGGTCGGATATGAAGAAAGCCCGGCCAACTCAGAGAATTTTACTAGTTCTCGATATGCGAGGCAGCATTTATGTTGATTCATGACGCCCCAGTATTTTTTTTGGCGGTATTGAGTTATTTTAAAAAGCTTTGTCTGTTTTTCGGTGCGCATAAGATAAAGTTTATTTTGCCATACGCATACCGCAAAGTATCACTTTCTAATAAATAAGCAGAGCAGGTAAAAAATATTTAACATCGATGGGCGCTGAAAAATGATGTTTTTCTCTCGAGTGCTTGGAATAGAGAAATTATTAAGGAGAGGATTTTAATGAAATTGTCATTTCTTTCTCTTCACTTTAGAACAATGCCGTTTAGTATAGATGTTAATTTCACGTTATGACAATGATCACTTTCTATGTCATGTTTTTGCATTGTTCGTCGATTTGAATAACAGGTGATTTTTTTATCTTTCTCCCGTTATTTTTAATATTTTTTTCGTCGATTTCATCGATTTTAATATTAATTTAATGGTACCTTCTCCAGATAATATTTTACAAATGCTCTCCAGAGAATTTCCGAGTACCTTAATGGAGCGGGTAGAGCGGGTGCATTGAGAACGATGGAGCTAAATAAACACATCGACAACTTTGGGGAATAAGCCAGTTATTCTAAGAGGCAAAACTCCTCAATTGTTTTTGGCAACACCCATATATTCGTGGCTCTCCGTTTCCACCTCTTCACACCGTCTTCACATCCAGCCCCCCCTTGCCAGCGCCGAAGGCTGTTGGCTGCTCTTGTTTAATTCTACTGCGCGCCTCCAAGGACGATGAATATTCACGCGGAATTGTTTAAGAAGTTGCTTGGAAACCTCGCCGAGTAATCTGGATGTTTTTCGTTGGCAGTTTCCGTTTTTCTACGCAAGAGCAATTCAAGAGTCTAGTTCGGTTTGCAGTTGACGGAAAAAAGCATCTCTCTCATGAACATTTTCTTGATAATTTGTTCCTTGATAATTAGTTAAAGGTTTATAATGCCACTGGCATAATGATTTTGGGCACCCACCATATCAAGTTTAAAAAATCTTGAATCTTTTTATCAACTCTACTCTTTTAAGATTTTAGAAGTATACATCCAATACGAACAAGTAATATCCGTTTTGTACCTCTGAACGTGATTTTTTTTAATACGATTCTAAGCAATGTTACCAATCCCATGAAATTCGTTTGATTTAAAAACTCACGAATAAACACATTAACACAAAACTACTATTCAAATTATTATAATTCTGAATTATAATTCTGTCACTGACATTTTCAATACCCAGAGACATACATCCTTAAATCACATATGTAATACGGATTTATTTTCAGTCATATTCACAGACTGGAATCTGAGATTGCATATTTCGTGGTATGGATTCCGAAACTGATATAGATTCATTTTCATTAAACGAAATATTGCTTGCCGTTAAACTAATGTTTCTGTAGAACCAATATTGTTTTTACGTAATTGTTCTAAATGCAGATTACAGTGAGAATAGTAGCAATTCTGTAATAAAAAGATTAATAGCCATGTATCTCATTCAACATATTTCAGGCCACCCCGATATTTGAAGTGCTATTCTAATAATCCCCAGACCAAACTATGCCTTTCACTACATTTCTAGTGTTCCGCAGAGGCAGTGCGGCGCGGGGCAGGGCGGCCCGGGGCGGGGCGGGGCGGCGTTGGATTCACGCGCGGCCGCGGTCGGCGCCACCGACGCGCGATAGAAGCATAGCGCGCGCATAAATTCCGCCCGGCGCTGATAAAAACACATTCCGGCGCGAGAACGCGCCGCTATCACCCCCGGCGCAAACACGCGCGACGGCGAGGTGGCGGCGGGGGCGGTTGGGGCCGTGGCGGTGGCAGGACGGGGACGGAGGCGGTGGTAGTGGCGGAGGGGTGGCGGGGGTGGCGTGGGCGGGAACGGGGGAGGTAACAGCGGGATTTGCGGGGGAGGCGGCGCGGGGCGGCTGCGGCAGGCACGGGGACGGTGGCAGGGGTAGTGGCGGCGAGGGATCCAGGAGCGGCGGGGGTGGCGGGGGTGGCGGGGGCGGGAACGGGGGCGGTAACAGCGGGATTAGCGAAGGTGGCGGCGGGGGTGGCGGCGGGGGCGGCGGGAACGGCGGTTAAGGTGGAGATAGCGGCGATAGTGGCGGCAGGGGAGATGGTGGCGGTGATGGCAGTGTCGTTTGTGATGGGCGTTGGTTGCGGTGGTGGTGGGGGCGAAGGTGAGGGCGGGGGCAGAGTGTCGCGATGTAATGCCGGCCTCGTCGATCACCAGACGTCCCGGAAGTTAGCGCAACCATATCGTGAAAACTGAAATTCGAAAGCTGTACAATTTACAAATATGTGATAATAATCAATTTGTCGTGGAATTGTTGAAATATACTCTTGTTGAATAACACATTGAAATGATTTTTTTCTCGGCGTAGGTAGTTTAATAAATGTTGACAGGCACAAATTACTTCAGAAAATTCAAATACTCTACACAAACACATCAATTGCTCCTGGCGTTGCTGCTCGTATTTCCTTCGTAAGGCAAATAAATTTATCATTTGTGTAACATTTCGATAAACAGATACGATCATGCTAATTAGAAAAAAATATCAGCAAAGAATGTAACAAATGCTCAACAAAATTAAATATTTTAAAATTTGAAAACAGTGCCAATAATTGAGATGCTATGACTTGTCGGGAGCTGACATTTACATTGCTTTGGTGACACGAATAATTTATTTGACTAGGTTGCAAAGAGGTACGCAGTACAAGAAGAAAGTAAAAATACCGAAAAGAAAAAAAATATTAGCTCGGGTGAACATAAAGACAGAAATTTATATGCGTTAAAATTCTTTAAACGGACAATTAAAAAAGTGTCCTCAGTCATTCAATCGTATTATAATAAACATGAAAACGACATTTTTCAAACAGAAGGCGCTACGCTCCGGTCAAGTCCTGGCGACGGTGTCTTCCTCGCCTGCTCAGACAGCCTCCTGGTGACAGGGGTTGCGGCCGGCCCGGTGACAGCAATGCGGTCGCCAACAACCCCTCCCGCCCGGGGGGGGGGGGGCTAGCCTCTGGCCGCTTGACCCTCCGTGGGCTGCGGGAGATCCTTCGTCTTGTTGTTGGTTCCTCGGAACCTACCGTCGTTGCCTGAGTGAAGTCATAAGTTTCAGAAGCTCGTCATTTGCTTGCTCGCGACGCCATCATGTAGTTTATAATTTTTCTCTACGGAGTAGAAAGGAAGTTTTGTAGTGCTGCGCGAAAAATCGGCGAATTATCGGCAGAAAAACTCTTATTCGAGGGACCTGGTAACAAAAAATTTGATGAATATAGTTGCTAAATTTAGAATAAAAATCCTCTGACACGTATTGCAGCCAGAATCAATGTTTTGTAGGTCCTTGATACCGAAAATTTGAATTGCAGCAAAGCAGCTTGCTAACCGTCCTCTCTTTCTGTCCGTCTGTAAACAACGTAACCGGCTAAACTGTTCAGTCCCTTTTCTCTAAAATTTTGAATTGATCCACTCTCTATTCCAGAATTGATATAGCTGATGACGCGGCCTCTTGAATTTGAAACTGATATTTTATTTTGGGGGGGTACTTTACATTACGCCCCTGGGGCAATTTCAAAATCTTCAAAAAATGGCTTCATCATTTCTGATTAAATTTTGTTGTTGGATAGACTGTAGTACGTTTAAGATGATGGTGTATGTCTCATGTTCGTTGAAACCCTGTAATTTTGAAAATTTCAAAACTTCTAATTGATTTGGAGTGTTCCTACAACTGAAATATTAAAGATATAGATATTTCGCTTAAAGAAATATGTTCCTTACAGATAAAGTTTGAAATTAGTTCATGTCCAATTTTTCAAAAATTTTATTATTTTTCACGGCTGTTTGCGTGAAAATACGTGCACGAAAGTAGTAGCGCTTAGCGTGAGAGGGTAAAGGGCTTCCAATCTTGGTCGATCCCAACGGTGCACAAAGTATGTTAGCGGCAGGTCCTCCCCCGTTTACTTCCCCCACCAACCTTTTGTCCAAGAGTGAGTGAAGTTCTAGGATTCCGGAGACACATCAACGCGCGCCGCTGCGCCAAAGTTTGCTTTGGTCTTCACTGAGACGTTCAGTACAGAAGCTACGAATGCTATGGCATTCCACTGCAGGATATCGGAGTTGCAATCCCGATCGATCTATTTGAAATATGGAGCACAAAGGCAGTTAGCGACAGGTTCTTCTCCGTTTACTCTTCCTTTTTACCATTATTGTCGAAAAAGTGTTCCATAAAATCTGTTTATTACATTTCCGTATGCACTAGTACAGTTAATTGTAATTAAACATTATGTATAAGTCATAATTATTATGTATAAATCAGAGGAGAAGCCTCTGATTACAGTATTGATCTAGTTCCCCGTCTAATCGAGGGGAATATCACAGCTGACTTCTTAAAATATCATCTACCCCACCATCCCTTCTCATTCTTTTCCCTTTCAACTCGCAAAACCTCCTTCCTTGGCAGCGACGGCGCGGGGCGTGTCCTTGCGGCTCAGCTGCTCCCCCTTCAATCGCCCCCTCTGCCTGCCCCCCCCCCCCCGCCACGCGGCTGTTCCTTCCACTTTGCCGCCCGCGCGGGGAGACGCGCCCAGGCCCCGCGCCAGGCCGCGCCACCGCCGCAGATTGGGTCTGGGAATCTGCCGTCTCCTACAAACCCTCTGCCTCGCTCTCCGGGTCGGCCTCGACTCGCAGCCACCGCCGCCACCCACGCCTTCCCTGTGGCCCCGCTCTGTAGCCATTTCTTTCATCCTCCTAAGCAACTCTTGCTGTTGCTACAGCTGTCCGTTCCCTCCGCCGTCATAGCAGCGGCTTCCATGGCGTCCCCGCTCCGCCCACATGCCCGGTAGCAGTGCCCGTTGACCCGGCCTCCCCCACCCCTATCTACCCTTCCTCTGACTTCGCCGTCGCACTCTCTTGCCATTTTCTCATCCACGCTCGCTCCCGCTCCACCCCCGGCGTGCCTCTTTCTGTCTCAGCTTCCCAAGCTACCGCTGCGTTCCAGAGACTGCACCCGCTCCGCTCATGTTTCCGTCTCCCTGTTCCTGCTTGCCTCGCCTTGGCCACTGACGCCGTCCCCTCCGCCGTCCCCACTGTTGTCCCAGTCAGTTCCCTCATCTTCTCTCCTGCTGCCACGCCCACCTCCGTCTGGATTGCCGCCCTCAACCTACCGCGAGTCTCAGCCCACCCCTCTAGACCTATTCCTCTGACACCGCCGCTTCCGCCATCGTCTTCACTACCACCACCATCCCTGCCACACGAACCGCCCTACACGCCAACCCCTGAACACCACCACCGTCCCCATCTCCACATCCGCACTTGCTCGTGCTTTCTGAGCCAGGGGAGACCGGGGGAGACCGCGCCAGGCCGCCTCCTCCTCCTCCTCCTCCTCCTCCTCCTCGTGCACGGCCCCAGCAGCGACCGCAGCGTCCCAAGAAATAATAAAAGTCGCCTCCGACCCCCGGGGGCGCGGCGGCGAGAGGAGAGCGGACGCCAAGGCGCGCGTGGAAGCGAGGTCGGGGGACTAACCGGCCCGGTGACGCGACATCTCCATGTCAGCGCGGCCGAGCTTCCACCCCGCCGCTGTTGCATGCGCTTGCAAGAAATGGAAAGGAACAACCTATTCCTTAAAGGCCAACAACAGAAATAAACACATGTGTTCAGATGGTATGTGTATGTTAGGTATTCCGCATTCCATTTTATATCACAGCGCCCCTGAGGGGTAAAGTTACTATTCGAACAAAACGCTATGAAAATAAAATATTAAAATTTACTAATTGTAGACATGGCCTGTAAAATGTATATTTGAATAGTATTGGTGGCATGAACAACATTAAGAGCGTAGGTTTCCGCGGCCGGAGTCAGTATTTACTAGGCTGTCCGGGTGACGCCGCGTTCATGGCGAAAGTGCCAAGGTGGCACCTTCGACATGAACGCGGCGTCACCCGGACAGCCTAGTAAATAATGAACAACATTAGTTTCCTAGTCTATAATTGTTTGAATTGGCTAAAGTAAAAATAGAAAGGCATTAATCAAGACATTTTGAAAATAGTTCTTGTACACAAAATTACTGTTTTTAAATTCTTTATTGTAATATAATTATTATTTCCGTCCTGTTGTGATAGCAATTAGTATGACAGTGTGTAACTTTACATTATACAATTTTTATCAGTGATCCACGAAGGTAGTGAGGAAATCTCTTATTCTGAAAAACAATTATTTTCTTCGGACCTTACCATACTCTATAATATAGTTGTTAATGTTGTCGTTTACGAAATTAAAGAAAACATTTTTGAAACTCTTCACAGGATATAGTGTTATTGTTCTTCACTTACGTAATTAAAATTAAACAATTAAAATGTCTTCTGCTGAACATTTTGGGGTTCATTCACCCGCCTTCAGTAGCCATTGTGTACCACACATGCAGCAATATTCTCCGCTAGCTGTGCTTTTGTTTGTTTCGTAAATTGACTTCCTCTTAATGACGTGAATATACGCGGTAGTCGAATCATTTAACACTGTTATGGTATATTAAGCAGTAGTAATGAGTCTTTCAACGAAATGTGCAAAAAAGGAAAAATACACTGAATGTGGTATCGAACTACTACTGCCTGTGGCATGACGCCCAATGCACAGAGCACGTCCCTAATAAGCTTTGAGCACATGAAGCCAGTCGATGAAATGAAAATACCGCCCGGTGGGAATATAATTCCTGTTTACAACTTGCGTTCAGAAAATCGCAGATAATTCAAACATTTACGATCGCCATTAAGCCCTTAGATCTCTATCAAATATCATACCTTTTTTAAATACAAAACCTAAAAGTATAAGCGAAAATAACAGACGAAATCGATCACCATTTATCTGTACGTTAGCGGACACCAGTGTTGCATATTCTCACTTACGATCCTTTACCAGTTTGAATTTTACACATTAAAATGTTCAATGACTATGTATTTCAGGTATTAAAAATCTATCCTAATACTTGTTCGACACCACTTAATTTATAATACTGAGTAGACTTTGCTTTTGATTTCAGCTTAATAGCAGAATTGAAGTTTAAGAGAGATGAGCTATGTAAAATACTTTTCGGATTAAAAATGGGCATTATTGGAGAAAATAAGTATGTTTAAGTAAGTTAAGAACAGAACATGTGTTAAAGAATTCTGCAAAGCCAAACAGAAAATCATTGATATATCTATAGAGTGATATGTTGAAACAGAGTCAACGTATTCGGGGAATCAGAACTTAAATTACACAACCACATTATTCAAATTCTTAAGATTTTTTGTAGAAGTCAGTTTATTTTAAATTAAGCAAACTATAAATCAAATTCTCCTTTGTAAATAACCAATGCTAAGACAGAAAAAATGTAAATAGTTCAGTGAGACGTCATGACGTTTCAGTTGATCGAATTTATCAAATTTTGATGCACTCTCAGCGTCTCCTTTCCAATTCAATTCATTGTGAGTTTATGTTTCTTTGCAGCTGGAAATCACCTGATTATTGGTCATTTTGTTTCGATAGAAGATTCTTTTAGCCCTTCCTCTTTTGTCACTATTGTGAATGAGCTTAATAAAGCTTTAAAGACGCTAACAGGACACCGAATAGAAAGTTAAAAAATTAAGTTGGTTCGATAATCAGGCAATTTGGTAATAATTGCGAAGACAACTTGTACAGATTGTTCCATCGGTTTCACTTGGGCTTCTAAAACTATTGTCTTAAAATATCTACAACGAAAACGAAATCAATAGTCATAATCTAAACCACGATACGACGCAAGTTAGAACAGAAAAGATAATCATTGAACACGTTCGGACCTCTAGTACTTGGTTTGTTAGATATCAAGTTCAGATATATTACTCAGAGAAATAAAACAACAAGAAATGCAGACAAACACAGTGTCGGGCTCTCTAAATGTTACCATAAACAGAAATTAAATGTTTCAGAAATATTGTAGTGGTATCGAGAATGGGCCACGTAAGGAACAACCATGTAAGGGAACAATGCAGATTACAACTAATACTTGAATATTGAATTAGAATTATTATAGCGTCTTTGGACAGTAGTCAACAAACGAAGATTTCGAATGAATACGGAATTTATTGGAGTATTTTAAGTCTTAATACAGCGTATTTTAGTACTTTACTGGTATGATACATCCCCTTTATTTAACAAAAAATTCATAGTTTTTGGCAATAAATACAAACGTTTATACGAGAGGGTAGATTTTTTTCATTCACTGAGCGAGGAGTTGAATAATATTTTTTTCTGTTTACATATGTAATGTGTTATTAGTTATATCAATTTATTAATTCAACAAAATCGTCAAAAACATGGATAAAATCAAAATTTAATCGGCGAGATTCGGAGGATTCCCTACAGTGATGTACGGGACTTGTTACAACTCGGTAGCCGTGGTACTTCTAGGGTTAACTACTAGGATTCTGGCAGTCTAACTAATGTATTTTATTTTACTTTATAACTACGATTACAGCATTCACTTTAATAATCATGTTGTGTCTTGTCTAACTTTCCATAGTTCCCTTCAACTCCTAAGTTTCATTTCATTATTCATGTAATAAGATTTGATCTCCATCATGCTGGTTCTACGCTTTATCATTCCAGTCTCTTAGCCTATCTCCCTTCTTTGCGTGGTACGCATGTAAACGTGAATATTTGTATCTATCGTGTCACATTTCTCTTCCAACTCTTTCATCCTGCGGGCATTCACCTTCCTCCTCCCGCCGCCGCGTCTTTCATCGCGTCCCCCGACGTATCTCCCCTCATCTCTTCACAATCCCGCGGTGCCCCCCTCCCCCCCCCCGGCCTCTCGACGACTCCCTCGCTCCTCCTTCTTGGCGGCCGCTCTCCTCGCGCCGCCGCCGAATCTGTGCGCGCTGAATGGAGCAATGCGATTAGCGCACCCGCGCGGGTTATCTGGCAGCCTAATGGCGACCGGGGACGAGTCCTGGCCCACCCACCCCTCCTACTACACCCTCTGGCGCCCTCCGCCCTGCCCACCCCGAGGCTACCGCCTCACGGTGGCTTGAGGTACACAGAAAAGAGAACAAAATTGGGTTGTTTTAACTCTAGGGTGCACGGACGCGGGAAAGTACATGAAAGCATATGCAAGGCCGCGATATGTAACGGTTAGCGTATCGGTCGGTTATACCCAAGTTGGCGTGCTCAAACCCGATCAAAGCCGTGGATTTTTAAGGGCGAAAAAATAGGCTTCCCTACGGAGGGGAAATAAACCTGGTTGTCCCATGTTAGCAGATTAACTGCGTGTAAAAGATCCTCAAGCCTAAATGACGCCTATGAGCTAAATTCATATCGCCTGTTTCGTCGCCCAAGAAATGCCTCCTTTCTCCGCTAGTGGGTGAAAGGAGCATATCGAAATTTGCGTAGTCAGACAGAAAAGTAGGCCTCATGGCCTGAGTCTCGCCACGTAAAATAAGGCATCAATTCAATTCAATGCCTTTGAGGCACTGTTCAATACGCTCACCAAAAATTCACATAAAATTGTTTTTTATTCTCAATCATTTCAATAAACCAAAACTCTTAATGATAAAAAAGGGTTATTTATTTCAGTAAGTAATAAAAACGCCCTGTGCTATCACTGTTTCTCATACTTGTTTCCAGTGTGCGAAACAGTTAATCTTATCATTCCAATACTGAGCGAAACTTTGCAAAGAGTGTGCAAACATCTGTATCATTTCGCAATTGTATTTCTTCACTTTCTTGTCTTTCTTTGTTGTAAATAAAAAATTGTTTACTTTGTTCCACATTACTTGGATAAGTTATTTTCTGTTTTATGCATAGCATGTTAATCAAACTTTTCTCAAAATTCACGTGAGTTATTAAATTGAATTTGCTGTAAATAGGTTTTCAATATTTCAAACACTTGTATTTGGTGACTCATTGTTCTGTAAATCGTTTATCATTTTAATTCTTCTCAGTTTATTTTCAAGCGATACAAAACCTCTGACGACGACGAAAAAATCCTTGTTACATGTCTAGCCAAAATTGTAGTATATCATTCGTATTTTAATAATTAATTATGTATCTGAGCCTCCAACAACTATCATCATCAGTTTCATTAATTCTTACTCTCCATTGAGGGGACCTCAACTCTCATACTTCAACTATGTATTGCAAAAGTGGGAGTAGTGATTCTGGATCTCAAAGACATGGGCAATTACACGTGCAGTGCAAAGACACGGATCTGTAAGCCACATTATACTTCTCCTCCATGCGTCACATACTGTTTTTATTATTTTTGGTGATAAATAAATAAATATATAACAAATAAATATATATAAATAAAAAATAAACATGTAAGTAAATAAACAAATAAATAAATAAACAAGTAAATAAATAGTGTCACTTTTAGCCTGCGATGCATCAATTGCAAATATCATTTTAACGAAGAATCACATTTGGGGCGTTGTGAGCAAGAACCTACGTGAAGCCGGTTTTGACCTAACCATAATGCCATAACCAAAAATGATTATGTTGGTCCAAAACTTATTTTTCAGAATCACGTGGAAACATTCTCTCCAGAAACTATACTTTAAGGTTAAAAATATAAACACACCACAGATTCTTCGGGCCCTTTTTATCACAATTTTTCAGATTCATTCACAACATTCTATCTCACAGACCTCCATTTTTGATCGCATTCCTTCCAATCTCAAACACAGTGCGCCGACGCGGCTGTCGCCAACCCTCCACAGAAAAAGGACAAGCGAAAATAGAAGACGCCAGCGCCGCGTCCACGAAAGCAGAAAAGGGAGGAGTCGTCTACTGAGGCAAGGAAAAACGTGGCCAAAGGAAAAAAAGAAAAGTAAAAGAGAGGGCAGAACAAAAGGAGACACCGCGCGCACATACTGGGTCGGCGAAAAAGGGAGAAGTGAAATTATGAGGCTATGCAGGCCTTTCTTTCGTTTTGTATTTCAAAATGAAATTGAAAGTATTGCGTTGGGGTGCTTTCTCCTTTTTTCTTTGTCGCTTCTGAAAGAGAGTTCTTCCTGTAGATCTCGCGTTGTAGTCGAGCCACCGTCGAGTTGAAGCAGTACGAGAGGATTTGCAAAGCATGCCGCAATAGAATTCAGAAGGTGGAGGAATGCAATTAGTAGCAACTGCTTGTGGCAATGCACGATAATACACTTACATTTTACTATTGAAAATACATTATGCACACATGAAACATTTATTTAAATATTGATTCAGGTTACATAAAAATACCTATGATTTTTTCTAGTAAGAAGTAGAGCGAGTTTTATGACATTATCATGAGTATAAAAGGAATTATCAGGCGTAGATTTCTCATAGTTGTTTAATCAGGCAAAAAACTTTCTCGGATTTATTGTGGCCACATTTCTCTGTGAAACAAACTGCGATATTTCAGAGTTCTGTTAATAATACTTCCTTTTGCTTCTATTATCGTAATGTGGCAGAACATCACTGGTTGTGATGAGGAAAGCCGGACCTGCACACGGGCACGTGTTCCTGCTGGTTGGCCCGCATGCGTTTCCGGTGACACTGGCACGTCGCCCTACACCCTGAAGCGGCGGGTGACACAAGACAGAAAACGCACTATCATGACGCACGAGCCCACACACATCACGCAAGTGCACAGGAGCTTGCGCCCGTTTGATTGCACTCACACTAGATGAAAACTTTATCTAATAACTCCGTATGGAATAGCGGGGAGGAGTTATTTTTGTGAAAGAAGAGAGCGGAAAGAAATAGGACGACGCGGCGCGGAGCAAAAAAAAAGTAACAAATTATCAAAAAACGAAAGTTCTTAGAAGACGCAAGTGAAGGAGAGCGAGATAATTTTTGACAGACAGTAAAATGTGGGGTTTGCGGCTGAATGATGTACTACTAAAGGCAAGTACACGGTTTTGTAAATGAAAGTTATTACCGAAATACAAAGATCTTATTTGAAAACATTTAAAATGAATTTTATAGTTTTATTTTTTTAAATATTGATTCTATATCTTTGTAAGGCAATTAAAAATACGCCGAATTATATTTTACATCATGTTCTAATACCATCAACTGTGCTCACTGCACTTTAGTTCATTTATTCATGGCTAAAAGATAATAGACGCCATTCCAATGTGATTCATATTGTATAATATTTTTCTATTGAAATATTTACTGTGCAATTAACTCGTAAAACATATTAAATGTAATCGACAGCGGAAGCACAATGTATACAGAGAACGTCGACTTCAAAATACAACATGATGGAACACTTTCCCAACTCGCCACATCGAGGAATCACTAAACTACAATGCAATGAAAAAAACAGGTAAAACGTAGGGTAATCACCATTTTCTGGGGGCGTACTATGACTATGTGGGGTCAGGAATGACAGAACCTATTCTCACGATGAATATTATTTTAGCCACATAGCTTCACGTCTGGTTACAGATTTTCAAAATCTACGTTACTCCACGAACACATTACAACATGACAACAACACATTATGACAACAAATAGACAGCAGGCAGAGCCATTTCTCAAATCTGTCAGCATATCATTTCATAATTTATTTGTCATTTTTCATACTGATCAATATCATCGACTCGTTTCCCTGTCTGGTAATGTTCTTCGGAGAGGCCGATAATTATTGTAATAAATTAATACAACAGTCCCCACATAACATTCGCTGTATTGCGTGAAAAGACACAAGAGGCGTGTAATATTGCATTCAATGGCAAAGACCGACACTTGATGTCACGTATAATATGCTTTAGCCCACTGAGGTTACAACACTGATATAAGACTCAAGAAGCCAAGTGAATGTTTATTATTAGAAAGTACAAAAGTAGGATGTGCGTATATGCAACTGTTTCTGAACTCAAATACAATCGTGTACATTAAAGACCCTGTTACGTTTTAGTACAGCTCTGAAGAGGAGCAGCGTTGAAAGTTTACAATCGTACACCTTCTGTTATGATGGTTGTCATCCCCGTATAATAAAAGTATTATTCTTCCTTTTCTATTAGCGATAACGTCTAGTATATGTACATTGGTCACGAAAACCACATGTACAATGGTATATTTCTCAGATTAACCATTCGATGAACATTGGATTAACTGGACCATCAGGCTATGCATGCAAGAAGAGAGACTGTATTAAAACGAGAGTGTTTCTACATAACCGGCGAGAGCTGAATAGTAACTTGACCTCTGATAACCCCACATCCACTTTTAAACCACATTTATGAATGATCTTCTCGCTTTTACTTAGGCATTTGGTACCCGGTAGGTGTTTAGAAAGTATCGTAGTGTTCAACCCTTTTCATATGGACGGGAGTTCGAGGCTGTTTGGCAGCAATTGGTAGTACAAACATCGGGCAGATTCCACTTCAGATGCCACAAGATTAAGACTTTTTTGGTGCATTCTGCCGGTATCTAACACGCAATTTTGTCATCAATGGACTCGAGAGTTGTATGCAGCTGAAAAACTTTATAGACACTACTTTAATTGATATATACTGTATGCGATCTAAATAAATAATTTTATTTCTTTCTTTTAAACGAGCAAAAAGATGGCAGAAAGTTTCATTGAAATACCATCACAAGGTTATGTATACTGTTAATTTGATTTTCTAATGTAGCCACAGTATTTGAATATAATTAAATTGTAAATTTACATTGTTTATACTAAAAACGTACTCGCTTATCTCCACTCCAGATAGATTCATATACAAATCTCGCCGTTATGGACCATTTTGATATTAAATTGATATGATTTAATTCCTTTTGTTCTGCTAAATTCGATTTCCTGGTGAATTTTTACCTAAGATGCTGCAGGTTTATTCCACCCAAGTAAATGATAAAACATTATATTGTATATAATCTAACCAAATTCCTCTTCACAAACATGACATTTTGACCTCAATATTACAGCCAGGTCACTCCGCTGACGCATGCAGCAATTATTCTGCCCAGGATAACACCATTAAACAAATTATTCCCGGCGCTGCAGGGCTACGCTGCTGTGGGCGTCGCAGCGTGTGGACGCGAAGCAACGTTCACACCCAGCGCACCTGGTGCGCTGCAATCGCGTCACGGGAAGGGACATCCGCGGCAGCCCACCCTTAAGGCCCCAACGCGCTTTTCACGCCAGTGGCGGACACAGCAAGTATGTTAGGGGGGCTAGGAGGTAATTTCAATGCAGACTGCTATAAATATTTTTTGGAAAGGTAATTTGTTTAATTGTTGGCACGAAATACAAGTGTCCGAGTAGGTATATTAATATTGGCAATACTACTTTGAAAGTGTTGAGAACTACATAACGTACTAATTATGAATAAATTAGAAAAATTACCAAACATTGATTTTGGGGTGGTATGGCTCCCGTTCCCTTTTCCCTACACATGCCAATGTTCAGGTTCGGGTTTTAGGGAATGATCTAAGTTTTGACACAAATAATACTCACTAATTATTCTAAAATGTAAATCTCTGTAACGAAGGTGTCTCTATAATCGTATACATTCAAGGTTCTGTTTAATAGAATACATTTTAATATGTGTTTCATTGAATGTTAGCTGAAACAATTACATTTACAAACAAAATGGTATTTATACTAGTTGCTTACAGCAGTTCCTAGATCCCTAAGGAAATCTAAATACCTATTACATTGTGGGAGACTAAAATCTTCCTTTCAATTTTTGGGCAATTGAAAATTGCTAATATAGGTGTGAAAACTTCGCAAAATTGTATAAAAGTGTTTTCAAAGAACAATATAAAAATAGCACGGGTAAAACAATCATTGAAAACATTAAAGATTCGGAACTAGTTAATTTTTATAAGTCAAATTCGTTCGAAACCTGAAATCAAAAACAAAAAAATTAATATTTGACAAATTAATTTTCTAGAATATTAGAGTAGAAAGTACGTATTTCCTAGTATTTATCTAGAATATTTTCTTATAGCAGTTTTTTTAAAAATCCAATTGCGGTTGATGTATTGTTGGAATAATATACAAATAATTCAACTTAATGTTAATTTATCATGTGCTTTCAATTTTTAGTTTTAAATTATCATTAATCCATATCACTTATATTCGATTTGGCTTTGTGAAAAGAATTGCAAGTTGATGCTAACTGCAACATTCCATAGCCTCTGTTACAATTTTCTGTGCTGTGTGATACCCCAAGTTACGACATTTTACTGATACGACTGATACGACATTTTGGTAACATGAGAGACATTCACAGCCAATCGTACAGTTCACGGTACATTACAGTGCAATCACGGACAATTCACAGCCATTCTTTCATCTATTGCGATGTATTCTAAATTAGTAATATCTTCCGCAACACCACTAGGTAGCAGTAACACGCGTCGGCAAGAGATGAGACACGGTTTAGTCTGCTCTAACGTTTGAAAGTTCCAACTCTGGCAGACGGTACACTGGGAAAACATAGTCTACATCTACATATTCAATGTTTATCAAGTGTTCAAGTTGTATAGTTAAATTACTTAATGTTTTTTGTAATTTTCTCTCAAATTATAAAAAACATTATTCTTTTACTTTACATCAATCCAAATTTGACAACGTTGCTTAGTCTTTGTCTGGTACAAAGAGTATGAGTGTGAATTGGTACAAGTTCTTTATTAAAATAGTTTATTTAAATTATGGTATTTATAATCCCTTTTAATCTTGCACATAAAATGATTACACTAATAATACTAGATAAAATTTGTTTATAAAGGTCTGAAGAGGACCAGTATGACTGGTGTTAACATTAGTTTTAAGATTAGAATTGCTAATCCATTAGGTCATTCTACATCCCTTCAATAATATTATCATTAGCTATCAATCAGTGACCATCCATTAAAGCCTACTTTATTTTGCCTTGAAAGAGAACACAACGGGCCAATTTCGTAAATGAAATAATTCGTAACAGAAATATGGGAAACCTTAAGCAACAAGTGTTTGCTAAAAGTAAGCGATAACCGATAGAGGTCTATATTCATGGACGTCTCTCATAATCACGGCAATGGTGCTTCAATAACTACCCAGAAATATGACAACGTTTGATTTGCACCATCTGTTTTATTGTTTTCGTGGAAACAAAGTGTAGATACATTTCCTATACAAAGTGCGACCATCGTGCATGCTTTCGAGATCGCAATTGTACACTTAAAACCCCTTGATGCATCTGACAACCTGGTCCACACTCGCCGCACCTTCTGATGTCACACAACAAACCTACCCATGTAAACCTTCCCCCCACTCTGAAGAATCCTGGCTGGCAGTGCGATGTTTTTTGAAAGACATAAAATACTACGCGCCTGAACCCAATCATGGCGGTTCACGGTCTGGTAGGTAGGCTCGAAAGTCCTGTTCGCTTTAAGAGTTCAATTCTAGCCCAACTCACGCTGAGGGAAAACTATCTACGGATCATTTAATGTACGGAGAGGTGGCTCAAGGTCAATTGTCACTAGTGTCTCTGACCGGGCTGTCCTAGGTTCGAGTCTCGACGGCAGGATTTGCGACACTCTCTAAATATCTAGACCGGATTCAGTCGCTGTCTGGAGAAGAATTCTAGCGACCAGCTGCGCTGATTTATAGTTTTCAGAGTTTTCTCTGCCAGGCGAATGGCGGAGCTGTACCCTAATAAACAGGCTGCGGAACGCGCGCGATCTTTCCTTCCTCTTCCTTGCCCTATCCTCCTTCTTACGTACACACACACATACTCACATGTAGTACACTTCCACAAATGACTAGAGACTGGTCAGGAGCGTAGAGCTCGTCCCAGCTGGGGCGGTGCCCCGCTGGTGGGAGATACCTGGTTGAGGGAAACTCCGATAGGTGGATCGGTAACCGACGGTGGGGGAAGACAATCGCCACATCTCGAGAAAAGCACGCGCACCACACTTACGGGAGCAATGCGCTCGCAGTGGCCGCACCCGGAATCAATAATGATCAATCAACCAACCAATCAATAATTCAACGAACCTAAAATATTAATAAAAGAGTGTGTAATACATAAAACCTCATACGTTGCCAAATAGTTAATTAAACCAGAAACAAGAAAAAATGAAATTATGAAAATGAGAAACTAGATAATTCTGTCAAAATTAAAAGCCTTAAATATTTAGCCTTAATTATTACAAAGCTTAAAAGCTTGAAATATTTTAAAAACAGTTATATAATTGGGAAAGAACACTAGCTGAATTTTTTTCTCTATCGATAATAACAAATAATTATTTTTTAATTTGTTAGTAATTTGTTCAATATACTAACTACCCACACTGATTTGTTTCGCACCCCGGGCATCAGCACAGCGTACAACGGTCAGCGCTGGCGGCGCCCTCGTGCGGCCCAGCGCAAAACTAGGCCTCCGGGTGCCCGGGCGGCGGCGCTCAACGAGCGTCCAATCGCTTTTAAGCGGCGCAACAATGCGATTAGTGTATCTTCGGCGACGCGCGACGCGGCTCGCACGCGCCGACACGCGAACACGCGCGCATGCGCACGCGCTCGCTCGCTCGCGGCCGCGTGCGAATCGCCGATACGTTTTAAGAGGCCAACTCGAGCGGAGCGCGCGCTGTGAAAAGCGCCGGGTTTTGAACGTGGAGAGCGTCGCTGATAGCGCGGGAGTGGACTCGCAAAGGGTTGGAGAGGGCAAAGGGTTGGAGGGCTGAGCGGCGCTTCTCATTTATTAATGGTGCGGCGTTTAGTTACCCGTCAACAAAACGATCGTGATATATTGGAGGCGGATATTGGGCGGGCGACAGGGTTTGTGGACGAGCTGCAGCGCGCACGGGCGTTGTTGCAGCGCCGGAACCGCGCTCCGCTCGCCGCGAACAGCCTTGGCCTCCTCCGCGCCGCCCAATAATGGAAGGGCGCATTCAGAAGCAAATTCCCACGCCAATTTCTTTCCGGCCGAATGACACTGCCTATAAAATTCCAGATTATACAGGCCGACAAAAAAGTAAAACAATCGTTTAACGATAATGTATGATGAATAAACAGTTGTTCTAGATCGTTTTAAAAGGACTAAATATGACTAACAATTAATCGATTTGAGCTTGTGGGTCAATGACCATAATCTCCAGGTATTTTGTCAACTTTATCAGATCCATTCTTTGGGAATTAAATAACTAATTTTGGAGAAAAATTGCCATGAAGAGTGCGTCTTCGTGCACTCTCGGCCGCCTGAAGCCCCTATGATGGAAGTGACGCATTCAAAAGCAAATTCCCACGTCAATTTCTTTCCGGCCGAACGACATTTCCTATAAAATTCCAGATTATGCAGGCCGACAAAGATTTAAAACAATCGTGTAACGATAACGAATGATGAATTAAAAGTTGTTCTAGATCCTTTTAAAAAGACTAAATATGGCTAACAATTAATGTATTTCAGCTTGTGGGTCAATGGCCATAATCTCCATATATTTCGTCAATTTTATTGGATCCATTCTTTGGTAATTGAAGAACTAATTTTGGGGGGAAATTTCTATGAAGAGTGCGTCTTCGTGCCCTCTAGGACGCTTGTAGCCCTTGTCGGAAGTGGTGCATTCAAAAGCACATTTCTACGCAAATTCTTTTCCTGCTGAATATAATTTCCATACAATCAGGGAGTGTACTGGCCATAAAAAAGTAAAAACATATTTATTTTAATAATGATGTTTATGTATTAATTATCATGGTACTGGATTCTTTAAAAAATACTAAATATGACTAACAATTAAAATAATTCTGCTTCTGAGTCAATGATCATCCTCTTCAGCTATTTCGTCCATTTCCCCTCATCCGGTACTTGTGAACAACAATTTGAGAACTAATTGAAGACAACAAATTTCATTAAAAGAAATAAATAGCTATATTGAATACTCTAGTTTTAGGAATAGGGCGAAAAAGATCAAACCTTCCTGATTTTCAAAAATTTACAGTTAACAGTGAAAATCAGAGCTTTGCCACATTTACAAGAGAATTTCACTCCATTCTTACAAGAAATTTAAACAAAAAGGTTGGACCATTTTTTAAATAGAAAAATTTCCAGGGGTTTTATGTAAAGTGGCCAAAACTTTAAAGAATTATTTCCAAAAATGCAGATTTCGAATCTGGTTAGATCGACTGGGCAATATTAATTTTGGAAACAATCCTATGAGTACATCCCAGTGTTATTCTTAAACGGTCGAATAGACGGACGGTCGATTATTAATAAAACTTCCCGGCATTAGGGTTCTCCAAAACCTGTATTTCCATTAAAGTCTCATGACCACAGGATCCTCCTTCCAAGTCCTGTCCCACAGGATTTAATAACTGTTTTCTATTCTATATATATTATTTCATATATACGTTCCTATACAAGATAGTAAAAAAAATTTAATCTAAATGTTAGAAAAGACACTTTCTGGACATTTTAAAAATAAAATCCATACGATACAGACGTTTATAAAAATAACCGTCAAGATTAATAAAAATACGTTTGTTGTCATAGTTATGGAAGTAGATTCATATATTTGGAAAGATCTTATTTTCTAACGTTTTCCTAAACATAAACCATTTGGACAGAATCATGAATGTGTCAAAACTATGGTTTGATGCTAAGTCCATTACTCAGCCAAGGCTGAACTAACTTTAGTAATTGTTACGCATCACCTTATTTCTTTTGATTTGCTTCTCTCCAGATTCCGACATTAAACACCTGGGTCTGTTGTTTCTATAACCGACGGCATCGTTACACAAGCAATTGTGAAATACGACCCGGACCCGTCATCTCATTGGCAGATTTACAGCTTTCTCGAAAATAAATCTCCTAACAATACAACGGGCCAGGAACTGTGAAAGATTCAAGCAATCCATTCTGGCATACATACATACATAAAGCCAATGGAATATATAAATATATAGCCCGTTTATATATAAATATATTATTAAAAATTCTAATGTCAAATAAAAAGGAAAAGCCGTAGCCACGTATTAGTAATTAAATACTGACAACAAAACTGCCGGTTGTAAAACCTTACAAGCGACGAAAGCACAGATGAATTTGCAACATATGCCCTTTTTACTAGCGGTATTGTAGAGATTTACAAAATTAGAAATTTATGGCCACGTTAAAAATAAACCTATCTTCCTTGTACGATTATTTCGTCTGAAACTGATGAAATCTTGCCCAGCGCTGGAAAAAGCAATAAAACTACAATATAGCACAGAGACACTTGGTATTCGCGCTTACATCACGTCAGAGGGCGACACAAACAGCCGAGTCATCCGCATGGCGGGGCAGAAGAGGGGAAGGAAGGGGACGAGGAAATGCGGGTATGTGGAGAAGGCGGCGACGACGGCAGAGGAGGCACACGCAATATGATGATGAAATACCAGGAAGAGGAGAAGGACCAGGAGTGGGGGGAAGAAAGGAGAAGAGGAATTGGGGGAGAAGGAAGAGGAGCTTAGGGGCCGAGGGGGTAGGAGCGTAGGGAGTGGTGAAGGAAGAGTACAAACCGAAAGAGGCGGAGGATGAAACGGTGACGGAGGCGGTGGCGGGGGAGACGGAGGTGATGGCAACGGTGTCAGAGCAGGCAGGGGTGGACGCTGCAGGGCAGAGAAGGCAAAGTGGGGGGCGAGCGGCGCAACGAGTGACGAAGCGACTGAGCGACAGGGCGGCAAATGAGAAGACACAAGGAGAGGCATGGAGGAAGATGGGGTGAGGGGCAGGGGGAGACGGAAGAAAGACAGGTAGTCAGATGGGAAGAGACACGGGGAGAGGAAGGGTAGAGACGGGCGGGGATAGAGGGGAATATATAGGATTGTCGACGGGGAGAGAGATAGGGAGAGACGGGGGGAAAGGCAGGGAGGTAGATGGAATGAGGCACGATGAGAGTGGCGGAGGAGAGAGACGGAAAAATGTTTTCGGAGCCAAACGGGGAGAGAGTCACGAAGAGAAACACGGAGGCAGACGGGCATGGCGTTGAGAGACGGCAGGGGTGGCGGAAAGAGGGCGAGATGGGGTGAGGGTGGGACACTGAGCGAGGCGGCGCGCGACAGATGAAACGTCGTAAAACGCCGGCGCCGCTGGTGGCCTCTGGTCGCGTTTATGCAGGCGGAGCGTGGCGACGGGAGGGGGGGCGCAGTCCAAACAGAAGCGGCCCACAGACCGCCTCGATGCAGTTGGCGAGACAAGCAGTTACACGTGAGATGAAACGAACAGCACCTTCCCCCCTACCCGTCCTCTTCCTGGAGCGGTCTCTGCCTCGAGGTCACTCGCTTTCCACAGCAGCTAGGTCGAATTCAGCCGCTGTCTGGAGAAGAAGTCTAGCAGCCGGCTGCTCTGATTGGGGGTTTTCCGAGGTTTCTCCGATCAACACTACGCGAATGACAGAGTAGTACCCTAACCAATGGGCCAGGTCCGCGTGCGATTTTTCGTTCCTCTTCCTTGATCTGTCTTCACATCTTACTTACACACACACACACTTACATGCACTACACTACCACTCATGTTTGGAGCTTGGAGCTTCTCTCGGCTGGGGGATGCCCCTGTGGTGGGAGTTAGGGAAAGCGGTGACTTCGGTGAATGCGTATAACTTTGAGGACCTTGATCAGATTTGAATGCTTTTCCCCCTTTTCCCTTACTACTTAACCTTATCGACATATCTACCTAATTTGATTTGCTTTCTACCCCTCCATGCATTCTTATTCAGGTTGACACTTGCACTGTTTTCGCTTATCCCTCTCATCGCTACCTCAGTTGCTTAACATTCTGTTTTCATAATTCTATACTACCTCAAAATCCAACCTGTAATCCTTTTTTTAATTTTATTATTTTTATTTTTTATATTTGCAGAAGTACATAACTTAGTACATATAATAAAACATGTGTATTAAAAGACTCCCAGACAATGTCTTTCACGTGCGTCTCGTCGCATTTCTAATCCACGCTCCGCCTTTGTACCTCGTACCCCATTATTCCTCATCCGCGTCTACGTTAACACGTAAACATAGACTTCTTTTTCATTGTCTTAGACATACCTACTTGGAAATATTTTAAACCATACCTCATGAACGAGGATTGGATTTACACGTAAAAGTTTCAATATTTCGACCCCGTGTTTCTTCTGTACCTCTTCTCTTCTTCCAGTACTTTTATCTTCTTCCTAACCCTTTTATTCGCATCACAAAGACACGTGCCGCCTTCTCGTTTCCGTCCTCTTCAACATCCGTCTACATCATGCCCCTTTTCCACCCTGTTACTTCGTCAGTCCTCTCACGATCTAATCTTTTGACCTCGGCTCCCTTCCACATCCAGCCTTCTCGCCTGACTGCATCTCTGGCGGCGTCGCTCCCGCTGTCGCTGTCGCTGTCCTTTTTGCGGCGTCTAATTAGAGAGCGCTTTCGTTGACATTACAATAGCAAGAGTCGTTACACCAGAAACTAATCCGACAAGACAGCGAATCCCTCCAGCTTTTCCCCTCTTTTACGCTCCCCCCTTTACACTTCTTGGCCTCCCCACCCCTGCACTCGACCTTGCTTTTTCTTCGGATTTCTTCTGAAAACTCGTTATTCACGAGTGTATTGGTACCCTTTAAACGCGATAATTTCAATCATTGTCAATGCAATGTTATTTAATGTATTATCGAATTCTGTAAATTCGATATCATTATTAATTATTCCCTGAATTTCGTAAATAACTTTTTTAATAAAGAACTCTTTGATTAGTTCTATAAACTACCACATGGGCAATCGTAAGTTCAACATTACTTTGAAACAAACACAATATTAATTCTACAAATAAGTTTTGTTCTATCTGTGGAAAATTAACTTTTGATCGAAATCAGAGAATGATATTAGTGAGTTCGACTGATATTTACGAATGAAGAAAATAACCAGATTTTTTCGTGATTGGAACCGTTTCATCGGTTCTTTTGGTGTTTTTCGCCTACTTTCTAGGTTATTTTTTTGTATAAAAAAGTCCTTTCAGTACGTCAATAAAATTCAGTAACACCAATTTTTTTCAAAAGAACCAATGTTTTAAATGATCACATCACGCCAGATACACAAGATTCCGCCAAGAAATTACGTACACAATGTTGAGTTAACTCATTTAACCACAGGGCTTTTGAGAATTTTATTGCACAAGTTGCTCAGCACGGACCTCGACTCACCCCAATAGCAACCAACAGCCGCTGACTAGTAATTGTCTGGTATATTTTATAAAAATATTCTTCTCAGTTGTTCTCCAGGCATTAACCATGCCTGCATTATCTTCCGGTGCTGCTGGGAACTATTTTCTGCAGACTTTAGCGGCGGTTCGTAAATTATCCTACCACAAAACAACAAATACGAAGAAGAAATGTAGGTTCCAATTGTGTTTCCACCGTGCTGGAAAGAGTTAAGGACGTTAATAAGCAGCGCCATCTTCCTAAAAGGAACAGATTCCTCCCCGGCAGATGTCACTCGCGCCGGGCCTTGGCTCTATTAGGCCTTCTAACACGTCCGAAGTGAAACGAATGGAATTACGTAAATGTCATCACTCTCGAAATTTGGCACGAGTTTCCAACTTCCCCGCCGCCTACGCCGCTGGAGCGGAGACCGCCTCCGCCACTGACTTGCCCCCCTTCACACTTTAGAGTGCCTGATGAGACACTGGAGGTTGCGACAGATCAAGTCTGCAAGAGGACCATACATCCTGGAGAAACTATCAGATCCAGGGGGAGCTTTGGTGGTCATGCCCCCTCCCCAAAAAACTACAGTTTTGTTAGCACATAAACAGCCGAATTAATTCAAATTTGGCGCCATACTTGAAGCTCATTCATTTTGACAAAAATATTTGAGGTCTTCAAGATTGAAAGATCATACATTTCAAAGGTAGCGCGTTCTAGATATTAATTAGGCTCCAAAACCCGCGAATTCTCTCTCACAAAAAAAAACAGAATTCATTTTGTATGAAACTCTTTGAAATAACCCTTCAACTGATTGCAAAAGCGATCAGTTATCGCACCTAATTCTAGCCTACCGGCGTACAAACTTTGCACATTATAGTAATTTCCCGGAATCCGATTTTTTCCACATAAGACGCGACGAGATCACATTAATTGGGAATCTGGATCCGCGCGTAGTTTCTTAGCGATCGTGTAGAGAAGCTAAGCAATTTGCCTATTGGGTGCATAGAAAGGTGGTACGTAGGGTAATCACGTAGGGCAGAATTACGTAGGGTAATCATGTAGGTAAAGTAAATTACGCATTGAATTACTTCATTTTAAATGCCAAAGTCAACTCATCACTAAACCAACCACAGGGAATGAGAATTGTCGACTAAGTATCATTGGCCACGGCAACGCCTGTATGCGTAACACGCTCAAGCGAGTCCCAGACTTCAGGAGTGTTCTGTCATAGAAAATCGCATCGCTTAACTTCTCTTCAAGTGGGAGCGGAATGGCAAAAACCTGTGCGAGTGGGACATGAAGTAATTTACTATGGACCAGTGGCAACTCGTGACGGTTGTAGCATGCTTGCGCTACAACCGGAAAATGTCGCCATTATACAAGTATATAGGAATTATATATATAAGAACCCATTCATCATTACTCTCGTAAGGCATAATCGCATCACAATTTTCTGGCTTTAACTGCAAATTAGATACAAGAAATTAAACCGCACGTTTACCACCAGTCTCAGTGTTTACACTGCCTTGCTACATCTTCGACTTCAACGTTGGAATATAGGCGAAGAGACACCAGCGGCTGTCAGGAAGGGGGAGATGGGGCTTTGCGGGGAGGATGTTTCAATGTTAGGCACCCGTCTCCGGAGAGTTGCTGCGACGAAGTTCTCAACGCGCTTGACAGATAGTGAGTTAGTAGTTCCAACATCTCCGCCAGGTGTCTCTGGGATCTTTCCTGCAGGCTACAAACTGTGATAATATTCTGTCAGATGAGATTCGTAGTTTAGCTTTCTTGTAAATTTCCACAAACCGAATTTCTAAATTATATTTGTAATTTTGTACAAAGGAATATGCAAAAGCATGTAATAGAAATGCTTCAACAAGAATGGATCTTGCATTTATTGCCCGTGGAAGTTGGCAATACTACACCTCTTGATGTGGCTGTCGAGGCGGAGATACATTACATACCTGTGCAATACAGTGGTAGAAGAAAGAGTATAAGCTCTTACCATGCTCTCCATCGAGAGTGACTTCCTTACTCAAACAGCAGACGTTAATGAAAGAGTTAGCACAAAATTTAATATGCGCAAGGAAAGGTGTGCCGACTTCTTTTACAAAGTTAAGTGCGCATAAGTTTAAATAATGATAACTAATGTGAAAATGGAATGTCTTCTAGAAAAATGTAAGTTTTAAGAACAGTATTTCTGAAACGAACTCATAAATTCACTGCATACCAATCTCGGCATCAGAGTCCTCCCCTTAATACCACAATTCTGTCAAACACCAACTTCTGAGGGCATGAGCCACCACTACTGCGGACTACAAAGTAATTGAAGGAATCAAATTTCCTATTCATTACCTGAGCATAATGTGTTGCAGAGAAATAAAACTGATTTAAAGAATATTCACTTCAAGCCATTATTGTGTTATTATAACGTGGCGGCTTTAATAAATACAGAACGCTGTACAATTTGAGAACAGATAAAGAATACTATAGTTGAGGAATTTTAAATTATACTTGGAAAAATAACATAAAATTTCATTGCTACTAAATAACACTTCTGAGGAGGGAGAATAATTTTTGACTCATAGAAACTCTTTCCACACCAGAGTTTTAAGTAGAGAAGTTTTATTTTTACTCTTATCATCATTAGCTCATTGATGTTTTGATTGTTAAAAATAGAGGAACAATATTATTGCTTTTTATGTCGCGTTAACCGATAACAAATCATTAGTGTCTGAAGAAAATTGTCGTAAGACATACCTTTGCCGTCAAATAGGGCATTTCATGTTATTTCCGTTATACTTGAGCAAAAACAATTTTTATAAAGGGAGAGAAGTAAAACGTGCCCGCATGAGCAAAAACAGTAACGAAAACACAGGAGTATATTTAGCCAAATTAAAAGTAGAAAACAATTTTTATACTGCACAATATTTACCTTTTCATGGACCTGTTCCACAAGTGAGAGGGTATTGGCAAACACTCACCTCAGCCAGAAGAGACACGTTTTCTGAAACAACAACAAATATTTGTAATTGAGTTTCATTCTAGAGACAGCAAATAACATCTTGCGATATTAAAATTGCCCTTGAAAACAAGTAAATTATGCTACGTGTTTCTCAAACAAAAACAACGATATTTATTAATAATTTTAATGAATAATCGTTTCACAAAACAATAATATTACAAGAGTCATATGATAAAACATATTTGTAACAGAAATATTAAATAAATCTTGTGTATATGACAAATATATCTGAGAATTATTCATTATTATAAATTAGACCTATGACAAAGTAAACAAAACATTGATAAATAACGGAAAGATTTATTTCAAACTGTTGGTAATCATGTAATATGTTATGAAATAGGTTTCGTGTTCTACGTTGAGAGCAACAAAGGAGAAAAACAAAGGAAAGTTGTACTTGTTGAGAGAAACAATGTTGTAGTTTTTCTGACGGAAATGAAACAAAGTATCTCCTCACAAAATCCCATTGCATTTACTGGATCAGGCTATAGTATATCCGTAGATTGATAAACTAGGCTTATACTCCAACACAAAAGAAAAACAAAACACTTACAATAGAGAGGAAAACACCAAAGCAATAACAAAAGTGGTAATAATAATAATAATAATAATAATAATAATAATAATAATAATAATAATAATAATAATAATAATAAGCAGAAGAAGGTATCACTTGGTGTTATACATTACATACATACATAGTCTGAAAATGGTTTAAGTGGGCAATCAACAAGACCGCTCATATCACAAAACTACATCGAAAAACACAAAAAAGAATCGTCACTTTACAGAAGCAAACTTTCCGCCCTCCAGTGCGAGCTCGCCATGGACCAGATTCCGGCCGTCCCGAGCGCGTGGGTGGAGAGCACCTGTCAAGAGCAGGCGGGCGCTGCGGAGGGGGCGGTGAGACGGAGCAGAGCGACAGGCGATGGATGCGTGCAGTCGAGCGTGAAGTTCGGATCCAGCCCGCCCCATCGCCCCACCCGCCCCGCGCTCGCTCGCCTGCATTGGCTCGCCCCCGCTCACACCCGCCCACCGTCGCCCGCGTCTCCGCTCGCTCTCTCGCGCTCGCCCGCTCTCGCTCGCCCAATCGCGCCGGCTGACAATCTCTTGCCCGCGCCCACCCACGACCGCCCGCCCGTCCGTCCACCCGCCCGCCCGCGCCGACACCCGCCCACACCCACCCGTGCCTACACCCTTCCACACCCGCCCACACCCGTCCGCGCCCTCCCGCTCCGCCCACGCCTAACCACTCTCGCCCACGACCGCTTGCCCGCCCGAACGCGCCCACACCTGCCCGCGCCCTCCTGCGCCAGTCCGCCCTCGCCCGCGCATGCCCGCGCTCTCTCCCATGCCTGCAAGCGTCCGCCGGGCCACGCTGGCCCCCGCTTCACCGTCCACCCACCCCTGTCCTCGCCTGCGACCCCGCGCCCGCTTTCCCAGGAGCGCTTCGCCCAGCTCAGCCAACGGCGACGACTGCGCGGGGAGGAATGGAGGGGAGAAGCGGGCGAGGGCGTGGCGGGGCACGACAGGATGAGGCAGGTGAGACGAACATGTCACGCGGAACGTGTGTGGGACAAGCGGGTCGGGATGGATTAGAAAAGGATTTGTCCGCGAGGAACTGGCAGAGAGAGAGAGAGGGGGTGAACGCAAGGGGAAAAGGCGGGGTGGGATGAGGCGAAACGAGACGATACGATACTCCTACAAGATGGTAATGGTCAGGATTGAACTGGACGTGACGAACGGGATTCCTAGGACGATAACGATGCACTTGCAGGGTGCGAGGACCTCTTATAGACCAGTTTTTTGTTTCAAAATAAAAATGTATGTTTTTCAGGAGAACAGTTGACGGTAGCGTATGACAAGTATTCCTATGAAGAGTATTATATGAAACGTGGTGTTTGGGGGATGGAAAATAACTGAGATGAGTACTGATGACATAGTTTGTTTGAATATTTAAAGAAGGAAGAACACGTATGTTATAGAATGAAACTGTTAAAGGAATGAAGACATCTCGTGGGAGGAAATTTATATGAAATATACGAAACAAAATTTAATTCATACTTTGGATGTAAATATTACAAATATATAATCTCAATGTCTTTTTTGTGTTTAAATTACTAAGAAATGAATAGAATAGTTGTTTATAGATTGAATTGATACAACCACTCTCACATAGTCTACATCCAGAGGAAACAATTATAATTATTTCGATTGCGTATTGTTATGTATATTTTTGTTTATCTTTTGTTTATCTAAGAAACACACCTTTCTGTAATTTGCAGATTCCGGCTAAACGTATAACGTAAATAACTACGCTTGTTCGTGTAATCTGTATTTCTCTGCAGTCCAAACCAGACAGAACATCATTTTTTTCTACCAGACAGAACATCACTTCGAGGAGACCTTATCTCATTTCTCCCAAACGTGCCGCCACCTTCCTGTCTCTCTCCTAGCGTTTGGTTCGATCGGTCCCTGTCATTGTATTTCGCCGTGACCTTCGCAGTACTTTCCATCGCTTTAGTCTCGCCGGTTCACGACCAGCGCTCTCAGTGGACGCGCACCCGCGCCTACGCACGCCCACGCGACCTCTCTCCGCGTTGCGGTCGGCGCAGCGGAACACGGCAGGTGCGCGCCACGCCCGCCCTCGTCGCCGCACGCTCCACGCACGCGCACGCTCACGCATGCACACGCTCGCGGGCGACGGCCCAGGCCGAGCCCGTTCGCCCGCTCACGCTCCGATCTCATCCATCTGTTCTGGCCCAGGCGCACTCGCCTATTAATTCACCCACGGTTGCCTATTGCACCTCCTGCCCTTTCAGTTACGATCACATGACAACAACGCTTTTGTTCCTCCTGTGTAAATGCATCCGACCGTCAGCGCCCATCGCTCGTTCTGATGGGTTCAACTCGCCCGCTGTGCTAGCGTGCTTACGCCCTGCCCATGTTCATCTTCCATCTCCTGCTTCTCCATCTGCTGCTCGCACATGGCCAGGCAGGTCTATAGTGGTTTGTCTATTCATGCCTTTTGGCACGTGACGGTTCAAGCTGGCTAGCCCGGCCTCGCTCACCCACCAACGCTCGCCCACCCACGCACATTTGCCCGTTCGCCCATTCGCCCACCCACCCACGCATGCACGCACGGACGCTCACGCACGCACACGCCCACGCACGCACACGCCCACGCACGGAGGACCACGCCACGCACGCAGGGCCACCTCCGCTCGCCCGCCCTGTTTCGCCCGTCAATGCTGCCCCGCCCCCGTCCATGCTCCTTCGCCGTCGCTCACACGAAGGCGTTTGCGCCCTTCTGTTTAGTTTCATCCTCTCTGTTTCTCGTCTTATCTTGCCACCCCCAACCCCATCCACCTCAAGTATTCCCCTCCTGCGCCTCCACTTTTCCACTCGAAACACCCGACGTTAGCCAGATAGATACATGATTTCGGTTGATCTCTGGAGGAGAATACTAGTGGCCGGCTGCTCTGATAGATAGTGATCGGAGAAACAACGGAAAACTTTCAGTCAATTGCTAGAGGAGTACCCTAACAAACGGGTCACGCACTAAACACGATCTTTCCTTCCTATTCCTTGATCTATCCTCTTACCTTATTTACACATACACTGACAGGCACTACCCTGCAATTCATGCCTCGAGACCAGCCGGGAACTTAGAGCTTGGCCCGGTTGGAGTGGTGCCCTGCTGGTGGGTGATACCTGGTTGAGAAAAAGCCCGCTAGGCGACGAAGTGGTCGGCGCCGGATCTAAGCATACAGCCTTAGCAGTTGACCGTAGCAGTTGACCGTAGTAGTTGACCGTGGCAGTTGACCGTGGCAGTTGACCGTGGCAGTTGACCGTGGCAGTTGACCTTAGCCGTTGACCGTGGCAGTTGACCGTGGCAGTTGACCTTAGCCGTTGACCTTAGCCGTTGACCTTAGCCGTTAACCTTAGCCGTTGACCTTAGCCGTTGACCTTAGCCGTTGACCTTAGCCGTTGACCTTAGCCGTTGACCTTAGCCGTTGACCTTAGCCGTTGACCTTAGCCGTTGACCTTAGCCGTTGACCTTAGCAGTTGACCTTAGCAGTTGACCTTAGCAGTTGACCTTAGCAGTTGACCTTAGCAGTTGACCTTAGCAGTTGACCTTAGCAGTTGACCTTAGCAGTTGACCTTAGCAGTTGACCTTAGCAGTTGACCTTAGCAGTTGACCTTAGCAGTTGACCTTAGCAGTTGACCTTAGCAGTTGACCTTAGCAGTTGACCTTAGCAGTTGACCTTAGCAGTTGACCTTAGCAGTTGACCTTAGCAGTTGACCTTAGCAGTTGACCTTAGCAGTTGATCTTAGCAGTTGATCTTAGCAGTTGATACAATCCATCAATCCCGTTTTGTCTATCGCGTTTTCGTCAGTCAGTCTCCTCATGTCCTCCGTCAACCCGTGATTTCTGTTACCAACCAGATAGTTTTCATTTCTTCAATAATATTATCCTGTCTGACGTCATCATTTCGTTGTAACGAGACATGCACTAATTATGTTCATTGCACTTCTCTTCACCAGAAATACTACATTCACTTCCAATATGTGAAGATAACCTACAATACTTAAATTTGCATTAATTTATGATTCCGTCAACCGTTCAGATAACGTGCTCTTACAATAAGCAACATTGAAAAATTCATTACGCAAATACTTACGAGGATTATTTCACAACAGCAATTTTAGTTGTACATTTTCTAAACAAACGGTTATACGTAGGTAAAATGAAAGTGCTACAAGCTCAAGTTTCTACTCGTAACAGCACATTGACTGTTGAGACGCAAGCCACTGATTGCGCAAGGGAGCGAAGACGAACAGTGCAGTCGCACTACGAATCTCCGTCGCCGCCTCAGGGCATGCGAATGAGATGCTGGTTATTGCAGGTCCACCCACAGCTTCTCGGCGTGTCGCTGTAAAGGTTTCATGACTTGTAGGGCTTCTACCACGGTGCTTTATCGGTTACATATCACAGCGTGAAACAGCGTCATAACACTCTGCTTTCGTCGAAGCCTATCCATCCAACCGCACCAGCCAGCGTTTCCCGGCCACAAATCCTAGCAATAAAAAGAAACCAGAAGGTCGTCTGATAGAGAACCGAAGAAATCGTAAAAACACTCTAAAGATTATTTTTAGCAACGAGAAGTTAAAGGTTTGTTACACTCTACAAATGGTTTTGTTAGCTTTGTTACAACACATGTACTTTAAAAAATACTGACAAAAAATTAGTATCTTTGTTAGTCATCGAACGTCATCGCGATTCACAGTTAATACTATTTTCCTCTCGCAGTACAGTAAAAGTAGGAAGTACGATTAAGAGATATTTTACAAATTTCACATAAAGGCCCAAATGATTGCAAATATCACACCTTTTTTGATAAATTCTACTTTCACAGAACGTTAGAGTGAGAAACATATTCTGCAATTTCAATTAGAGATGTACGAAAATGCTCCTAGTAAGTCAAATACATTTCCAATATCACACTTGTCCGGGATATCGTGAATAAAGCACTTGTCTGGTTGCGAATATTTTAGATTACGTTGAATTAAAATAATCTATAGCAAAACACTGCCAACATTAACACTATCATTTAAATTGCCGATAATAATCGGAGATAATCAAGTAACTTTTCGGGGCATAACATTTTCTACAAAATCTTTTTGATAAGTAATTACTCTAGTAGTTTGAAACTTACCTGAAAGTTTGAAATCACAAGTGGTCAACGGCTAAGGTCGGTTTTCGGTTTCACAAATAAAAGTCATAAATCGACTAAGTAGTGTGAACATACTATTAAAAACAGCGAAAAACATTTCTTTGTGAGATGTTTTAGATGCTGTATTGATTACTGAAGTTTCCGACATCGAAAAAATGTTTATTTATTTTCCAAAACGGTTGGACATATGTGTTAAAATGATAGCAAAAAGCGCATGCGAACTTTTCGAATTTACGGGCTCGTCATCATCTTGTAATAAAACTCTATTGTCCGGTGGGAACTAATCACTCTTGAGTGGAATAGTCTCACCTACTAACACCCTGCTGTCAACCCCCCTCAGTTTACAACGGCCCCCGCCCCCATCCGTCAGCCCGTCGCCACTGCAGGCCGCGCGACCGATCCCGGTTGCTGTTATTCCAAAGCGCACTCCCTGCTGCTCAATGCGGCGAAAGCCACTCAACATGTGGATAAATACTGATTTCCATATTTGCAATGAATACAACATTCACATGGAAGACAAATGTTGTTTTAGTATTTAAAAACAAGCTGTTGCCGGTTCATTTGATGCTATGATCGCGCGGCGCGATGTATCTGCGCCTGGCTCTGCCGAGGATCCGAAATTGAAATTTTAACTAGAGCTGGTTACCATTCTGTAAAAGCTCCCTGGAATCAGCACTTCGCGCTGCAAACAGCGCTGTGGTATCGAGGACGAGAAAAAAACAACGAAGTAGGTGTACAATTGGTTTATTAACATTGTCAAAAAAGCGACACCTCTCTACAGATAACACAGTTGCTAGATATATTCCGATTAGAGAATTCTACAACCCCACTACAACCCCCCACTTTTGGCGTTAATGATAAATTAAAATCTCCTTGTACTTGTAAGGCAACGAAAAGATTGTGTAACTATTAAAAAAGATAATATGAAAATGAAATTCACGGAATTTTCTTTTCAAATATTGTGACTGAATGAACCAATCAATAATTAATTTCAGTAAACAAAATGTGTACGTCAGTTTTCCTTGTTTTCCTCCATAAACTCCTTAACTTCAAATTATTCTTTGCTAAATTATTCCGTTAATTATTCAGCTAATTATTCAGATAAATTTCATAAATTATTCAGATTCAGGTTACGTTATTGCCAATCAATTCTGCCTATTGTACGAAATGAAATTGTAGGACGGACCTGCAGTCGCGGAAAATAATTTTATAGTTAACAGATATCGTTGCAACTTACACCCACATCGAAAGCCTGGCGGTGCAGCTCAGAAGTCTGTAGAGAATTTTATCCACCTCTTTCTTCTTGGATTAGAATTTAATACTGTACTCTTAAGAATAGGTTTTCTACCAGTTAAAATCTTAATTTTTCTGTTATTACAGTTAAGATCTCCTCTACTTAATTTTTATTTTAACCTCCTTTTTTGGGTTTAATTATTCATCCTCTGAGATGAATAATAATACAAACGTATCTCGAGCATTGCAATCGAAAATACAGCGTACGTAAATGAGACACTGGATTCGGCAGTTACATCGCCGAATTTCTTACATTACTCATAATCTATGCGAAATTATACTGTAGTAAATTAGACTCAAATGAATTTAATGTTTTTGGCAGGTGTGTAAAATAAATTAGAGCAACCCAGCCGTGAAATCTGCAAACTAAAATTTCAATTAGAAGAAAAGGCACACGAGTTGGAAATGTACTCGCGCCGAAATTGCTTGCGAATATTCGGAGTGGAAAAAAAATGAAAATGACTCTGACAAGCTGGTAATATAGACGGTGACGAAAAATGTAAGTGCAGACAAAAACTTGCAGAATAACATCAGGAGTCATAGAATATGTCCACAAGCAACTGGAAAAATCAGACCCTTCGTTGTGAAATATTTGAGGCACGGAATGCCGGGTGAAATGCTTCACTCGACGTGGAAGTTGAAGCACACTGAGACCACAATTCGTGAGGGCCTCACAAAATTCGGCCTCTCGCTGCTGCAAGTGGCCATTGACCGCTTTGATATCCGAAACGGGCGGACCGAAGACGGCTCTATCTTAATAGAAAACGGCAATGGTCGTTCGTAGGAGAGTACAGCTGCAGGAAATCAGATTATTGTGTTCGAGAATTTCCCTACTTTTATATTCTAAAATTTTCATCGGCAAACCGATGAACTGTAAGAGCTATCAACTTTCGTCTCGGTCACGGTCAAACCATTAATCTGAGAGAGACCGGACCCTTTCCTTAATCGTCCAAGACTGACAGAAATAATCCTAATCCTTGCGTTCTCTTGCTGTTCATTGCGTATTCAAATGGCAGGTGAAAAGTCTCCTAGAATCAAAAAAACGTAGTTTTGTAAATAAAGTATCATTTGAAAAGAACTGGAAAAAACAATTCCTCTTGTTTTTCAAACCATAGAAATAAAATCCAACGGCATTTATTTTTTTGTTTTCATCCATTACGCACGAAGATATAATAAAAATAATTCAAAGAATCGAATATAATGATACGCCTTAAGACTATAAAACTATTATTGACTATGAATAAATAAATATGAAACTATTAAAAATAGTGAAGATGTTACCTATCTAACCATTAGCAATATATTTCTCAGTAATGAGGGGGATATAGCCGTAGTCCTCGACGACTGTACTTGAGCATTCTATTATTAAGACCAGTATAAAAACTATATTACAGTCCGACCAGTTATTTCAGACTATTTCTACAGCACTTGAAAACGTCGTCCGAAAGGACCCTAAAGAATAGATTCAAAAAAGGTTACTTTTAAACGACCAACAACCAGGTTTTCGTACCATCAGGAAAATTGGAGACATGCTATTAAATGTTCTTAAAGACAGAAAAGGCAATAGATTAAATCAATATAGGTCCAACGTTCCTGATTTTTGTGGATTTCATAAAAGCATTCCTATCGGTATATCTGACATCTTGCTTGCAAATATAAAATCATAGAATTTGTAAATACATTATATAAATTCATTTTAATCAATATTGTACAATTTTTTTAAATTATTTGCAGCTCAAATGACTTAAAACGTAATAACGGAATTGCTCAGAGTGGGATACTGTGAGGGAGCAATGACCTTCTGAATTTGCGTAAATGACACATGCTGTGGACTCGTATTCGACAGCCATAATACGTACACGGATTATTTTCAGATATGCTACTCAGCTCTTCGAATTCGCACAGTGAGTTAACGAAGTCGAAGTGAGTTAACGATGGTCCTGAACTGGCAGCACCATTAGGTATGCAATTAAATTCAAATAAATCACAGTGCATGCTTATCAGCTCCGAAACCACTATAATTGAAATCTCAACTTCCGTTCTGCCTATAATGTGTGTGTAACACAACTACTGTTTGGTTCCGGAGTCAAAAGTTCGTTTTCGCCGGGCGGGCCCTTGCTTTTCACTCCCAGTCGTAAATGTAGAGATTGACACTCTGTGTTTGTAAGATTAGAATGAATCAAGAGGTTCAGCGGATGAGCAGGCCTTATACCCTGAGCATTCGCATTATTTTTATTAATAACATTGCTACCATTATCACCATCTACCACCATCAGTATTAAAATAATGAATTCTGTCGTTCAAATTTACGAAAAATACGCTGTTGAGTTTTGCAATTTGTTTGCTGAAAGAGGAAATAACTCACGATAACCGCATGTTAACGGAACTATAAATCCGTTTTCAAATAATTTAATTACTCTCCAAATAATTTTGAAATAGCACTGAAAATAATAAAAACAAGTGGAATGCGTGAAGGTGGTTTGATTTAAAGAGTGCTAAAATTTGCTTGCATCGTTCAAAGCTCACTGCTACACATAGGAGTCTGAAATAATGTAAATTATATAAATTGAACAAATCAAATCTCTACTTTCAAATTTATCCAAAGAAATAGAGCGTAAAATAAGAACATGATTTGTGAAAAATGGATTATTATTAATTATTATTATTATTATTTATCAGTAGAAATGCATTGTAAACATGGTTGAAAGCGTCGAGAACTGGAAGTGTAGTACGTACTCATAATTAACAAATAGGAGCTCAAAAAGAGATGATCACATAAAGGTGGTCATATGAACTTATATTATGAAGCACGAAAATATTTTTTTCTTCTCCACTTAGAGGACACCTTTAGATCACAGTAATGATTTTTGCGCGGAATTCAAATATGCAAGAAGTGTCCCTCTACCACCTATGACTTTTTTATACACGATAGTAGCTTTTATACACGAAAGATAAGTTAATAAAAGCTCAAATTCAGTGAGTGCATTCTAGTTCTTGATCCACGAAAAATTTAACAGAACCTGCCTTGTTTCTGGTATTAAGACTCGGTACAAACCCTGGTCGATCGTTTCAAGTAAGCATGGCTATCCAGCACTGTCAGACACGTTACCATTGGAACATGTAATCACATGAAGAAAGGAGGGTCCAAAAATGGACTTTGAGGGATATACTTAGAGAATTAGGCATCAGGTGGCGAGAGCAATGAAGCTCAGAGACGAACATCACTCCAAGTCACCGAATATAACTATCCACAATCGACGGACTCAATATCTTTAAAAAAGAAAAAATCAAGGCGGGGGCGAGCAAAGAGAGAAAAATTAAGAACGGAATCGAATATATCATGACAAAATGCGGACGGTAAAAGGACCGCGGGTGCAAATTGAAGAAAAGATTGTCAAATTCGTAATGAGAGACACCATGAGAGATTTAAGTGAGATCAATATGAAGACATACAAGGAAAATGAAACATGACTGTTATTCATTGGAGTAGTGAGCGAGCGCAGTTAGAAACAACCACACTGCGATTGAGTAATGATTTAATAAGTGTTGGAATAGTTTGCTGAGATGTGTGTATATGAACAGTAACAGAGGTATTCTAATATTACGAAACGCAACTAATGCGAAAAGGACGTCCTATTGTATCACCTCTAGTTTATATTCATGGTCTTTTATCTTTACATTTTAATATTTTAAATAATTATAGTTTATGTCTGAATTGCATAAAAAAGGATAGAGAGTAAATTTGTTCACACTTTTCAACAGAATAGACTTGAAATTAACGTCTGTCAAACCAATAAACAGTCTACCTTTCGCATTTTAATGCTCGTAGAAAGTACACACCATACTTCATAGCGGAAATCTGACGGATATGAGTTCGCAAGTTGAGACATTATACTGCGAGTTTTGATTTCCTTGTAAATATTTTTATCTTTGCAATATACAAATGTCCCTTCTACAGCATAATATCTGATATCTGATTGTCTTCAGAAGTCGTCAAGTATGTTGTTAAAATATGTAAAGGCACTACGTGAAATTATGAGAACAAATGTAAACGAAAAACGTAAGAGAACATAACAAAACAATTTTATCCCCAAACTAATTATTAAGTTGTAAATAATTCGTATTTCTTTCGAACATAATATTAATACCAACATAAGAATATCTCTTGACTGCTTATCACATGAAATGTTTACAAATATTTTTTAAACGTCATTCATTTCATTTCTAATAAATCGGGGTTGCATTTATAACACAATTATTTGTATGTTTTGTTTCCATAAATTCAAAATGAGAAATACTATGTCACATATCACTACATCCTCTGCTTATAAATTTGTAAAAGCAAACAATAAAGACCATAAATATGCTATGCTAATAATTTTGAAATTAAAGCAGCGTCAGAGACACTGTTCACACTAACAGAGTGTGTATGCTAAACTGATACATCATGTAAACAATGGTAGGTGTCAGAGAAGATATATTATCAACAACATGAGCAAACGTGAGTCTTTAATTATATTATGTTAAATTTGTGTTAGGGTCCTCGTAAATGGCATTTAGCCTATATTTGGCATAGCACTTAAAGTAAGACAAAACAAAACATCTTTTGATTCCTTAAGTTTTTGTAAAAGTTTTATTCTTCACTTCTCACACAGCGAGAATATTTTGTTAAAACAATAATTTTAATTTATCTTCTGTTAAGTTATCTTCTTTAATATATCTTGAGGTAATCCATAATATGGTAAAAGTAATATGGTAATAAATAAAATTATTAAACTTTTTGGGACGATTATTTACTTTACCAAATTCATTTTATTTTAGTAAAAAATACCGTACCATCTGCTTCAAGTAATAATTTTATTGAATAAGTAAGTTTTTGAATAACTAATTTCCTTGTTCAGTTTAAGTAATTGTAAATTTATGAATAGGACTTAGAATAACTTCATTCAATTTTATAATTTTAAATTTATTTTTAAATTTAGGTTAATAGCGAACAGTTATGAAACAACTCATTTACTATTTTCATATAAGACAAAAAACATTGTGAGAAGAAAATCCAATCTGTCCATATTTTATGAGCACTGTAATCCCATTATCTCCTTTTTACAATACTTGATTGAATTTTGTGAAAGTAGCAACTACATTTTTATAATAATTTGTAGCAAGAATTTGACTCAGCAATTTGACTCATTTGCCTAAGCAAAATAACTACAGATTTTATTTGTTGATGCAACTTAGGAAGTAAAGAAATGTCCCCCAAAATCCTGCAAAGCTCAAAAAAACGTCTGCCGTTAGTGAAGTTAAATTGAATATCCTGAAGCGAAACAAGAAGATTCCTAAGCATTTGCGAAATGGATTAAAGTAAGCTGGAGGAAAATTCTCTGGAGTGTCCCAGCATCCTTGAATGCTGCTCAAGAAATCAGTCGTTTACTCACAATCTGAAATACAATATTTTACCGATATCGCTAAATTGGTCATGTTAAGTGATCTTGGAAGAAGAGGATGTAGAATCCCGCTAGGGAATGATTGACCGCATATAGTGGCATGGTGGCCATTGTCTCTCACCACGCATCAACTTTCTAACCTTAGCCAATATTTTCCTGCCTGTGCGGATAACGAAAGAACACTCAATAAACTTGTATGGATTTTATTTACTAAAGGTGGACTAAAAAATAGCAAACAAAACATACTGACATCAGGATTACTATTCTGATTGTCATTGTAGGAGTAGTGTAAAATGATGTCGACTTAACTTTCAGTAAAAAAAATGGTGTGTAATTACAAGCAAACTAAATGTTTAACTAATTCTCTCTTCTCTGCTTTAACACGTGGCATTACATTACAATTATTTATACTCAGTCTAATTTCTGTTAGCAAAAATATTCACGCAGCGAACAAATCCAACAATGAAAGATCCTTCAAGCGAATTAAATATAAACTCGACTTACAGAATACCAATAATCGTCCATTCAGTCCTCCTTTCCATTCGTGACTTTTGCGCATTTTTGCATTTTGCATTATGTGGAAAAACCTCTAAATTATTTACCGAAAGATAAATGGACCTCCGCGCGAAATCAGCGCAGAGAGGCATGTCGACGCAAGCCAGCAAGGGGCAGGCGGGGGCGGGGGTGGGGGCGGGGGCGGGGGCGATATGGAGCGAGCGGCCGAGCGCTTGGCCCAAAAACGCTGCTGAAGTTGGTAATGGGGAAGTAAGCGGCCAGCAAGCCAGGGCCAGGGTCCGCCCGGCGGAGGCGGTGGCGACGGCGGGGGCGGAGGCGGGGGCGGGGGCGGGGAAGCGGGGGCGGGGGCGGCGAAAGTATGCGGAGTGCGCGTCCTAGCAGCAGCGGCGGCGGCGGCGGCGCTCTCATTCATTATTCATGACTTTTGTGATTGCGACACGAGATTTTGTGTACGCGTATTTGTACAACAAAACAAATGTGTGCCCTGCATATTAGCGCGTATTACACGCGTCGGGGGAGGGGGAGACGGATCGCGCGGCGGGGGGCGGGGTGGGGGCGGGGCGGGGCGGGGCGGGGGCGGAGGCGGCGGGCGCCCGGGCTGAAGTTGGCCGCATTATTTTCGCATCGGCGGAAGCATTAGGGAGGTGATGAATATTGCCTGACGTAATTACTCATTCCGGAGCGCGTCTCTGGGAGAGCGGCCCTGTTGCCTCTCCGCCCCCGCCGCCGCTCGCTTCGAGCACTGCCTGCCGCCGCCCCCGCCGCCGCCAACGGCGGTCGACTCTGTTTGCGCGTCTTCGCTTGGTTGGCGTTTGGTGAGGGCTGGTGGAAGTGACGAGAACAGGGCGGCGTGGGTGCTGGGAGACGCGGATGGGGTCAGAGCGCCGTAGTGCGGAAAGCGGCACAAGATGCAAAAATGAACGGGAGAGCGATACACTGCTTACTTGTATGCAGTCAACAGATTTCTATCTGCAGCCTACAGGCAGTTAATGAATGCACTCAAAATAGGTATTCAGTTTTCTGTAGAATCGTGGACCTTTAATACGTAACTACAAACTTAACTCTCTTAATCGAGATTACATTTTTTTTCCTATCAAACAAGCGCGTTCATTCCAACGTTGTTGCAAGCTTGGATAATTGTTCTCAGTGATTGCTGTGTAAAGTCAATTAGGGTCACGAGGGGGGGGGGGGATTTGACGACAATATGTTCATTGGTAGGTGAACTTGGGTGAGCCATCGTAACAGGTGGGCACCTTTAGTCAAATGAGTTCTTTTAGTCAGTGGATCGTCTTGAATGACAAGGGTGTCGCTCTCGGAACCAGATGTGGTGATGCCGTCAACTTCAACGTCTCTTCTGGTCTTAAGCAACTAATTCAGTAGCGATGGGGTTAATTGGAAGTTGTGATGTAAGTGATGTTATAAACCGTTTTCTTGGTTTCTAAAGTAAGAAAAATGAATATTACAAACTCTTCTGAATTATCGGAAAGTTGTGCAAGTCAGTAGAATGAAACGACTCATAGTAACTGTGAAGGGACAAGAAATATGCGAAGATGCGATGAAGAATCTACAGGGAAACGAAAAAACAGAAGATGGTCTGAAAGGGAGTGAACGGTGTTGGTGGCAGCAACTTCTGAAGAGTAAGCCAAACACTCGGGAGCGAAAGTGGGGGGAGAAAATGCGGGCAAACACACCGACCGGGAAAAGAGAACACGCAAGTGTTTGCCCTGAAGAAAATTACAAGAGGTAGAGTGGAAACTGGATGAAAAGTCAGGGAAGTTGATGATAATGTAGAGAGAACAGAAGACGTGAAGTGAGCCAGGTGGAAAATAAACGAACCTGGAATGGGGAAGGGGTTCTGGAGAAACGCACCGTACAATTTCTCTCGACATTCCATTATACTTCGAGTTCCACCTTGGGGGAGTATTTTCTTCATAGGCCCAGATTGTAATGCGGTGTGTTGACTTTTCATTCAATAAATGTGTAGAAATTAAAGAGTTAGACTGAAATGAGGAGGTGCTTTTGCAAATTAAATCAAACAGTTCCCGAAGAACGATTTCAAGCACAATAATGTAATAAATTATTAGCAACATCTCTTTTTAAATAATACGCATCATAATTTGAAGCGAATAAATAGTGAGCAATTGTTTTTCTCCGTTGAAGAACATTTTTTTTAAATATGAGAAAAAAATCAAATCAAAAATGTATTGTAAACTAAATGTTCACTTATGTATAGTATGTGTCGTTTGAGTGTCAGAGATACAACTGTTAAAAATGAAAAAAAAAAAATAAAAAATAAATCTGCTCATAGATGCAGATCACATAGTTTCAATTATCGTTGCGAAGTACTCAACTAGTACCAGTGTATCATGTTGTTAACTCCATACATTGTATAAAGCACCATATCATAAACAGCGTATTCACACCAACACAATGGAATTCATATTACAATGAGAGCTATTGAGATTCCAGTGATTAAGCCCCCAGTATATTGCAATGCTTCCAGAATACGTGAATAATAAACTACTGAATTATGTATAGAGAGTAAATAATGTTACAAGCGAAGAGAGTATTAAACAAGTAGCAAAATTCCAATAATTTTGAAAAAGGATGAACAAAGAGAATAATTGTCATTCGATGTTTTCGTCACAAAAAACATCAAACATATCTACCTCAACTGATAGATAATTGGTCCCCTTAAATCCCACGACATGAATGCATTATTTTTCATTAAGATCTAATTTGACCATATAAAGTATATAGTGAAAATCACATTCTTAATAGCATCTAAAATCCAAGCTTGAGAATCTAAAACAATCTGAGAGGGAATTTTCTAAGAGTGACAGCTACTTTGTGACATGTAAAATAATCTTTGCGGATGCACATGATAATCGAATCGGTTGGATATTATTCTAAATGTGATTTCAAGTTTCGACCCAGGGGTAGCTGACTGGCCAGCGGGCTCACTTTGAATGACGCGATCCCGGTTCGATTCTCGGTCCGGTCAGATTATAGGGTGCGTTTTTCTTGAAACGTCGCAGTATCTGTTTCTGTGTGACAATGAGAAAGCTCACTTCTGGTCTCCTCAACCTCAGAATACGGTGTAGGGATGGCTATGTGCTTATCACACGTATCCCTAACACATGGCCGCAAGGCCTGAACGCCGCCGGTAGGCGCTAAGGAGCTGTTGTGCCAGTACAGTGCGATGTCACGTTTCACTTCAGAGAGTTTGAATATTGTTATCTAAGACTGACATTTGACACTGTATGTTCAAATTCCTTGTAAGAAATTTGCTTTTGTATGTTTTTTAAACTTAAGTTTTAATGTTTTAATAGTTTGGTTATTAAATAATTGTTTGCAAATAGAAAACACAGTAAGTAATAATTTAGTAGTTTTATTTTTATGCACTACTTGTTATAAGCCGTTAAACGGAAGACCGTACTTGATAGCTCGAGTCCCATCCAAATAAGTCACTAGTGCGTCACAACCAGGCGCTACAAGATACGCATTGTACCGCACCTGTTCGATAGATACCCAAGAGACACAAAAAATCAAAACATCGAAATGGTGGCCCCTCTGCGCCTACGGGCGTAAGTGAAACGTTCTATATTTGAAGCCAAGCTGCTTCATGTTTGGCATTGGCGGGATACTTTGTCTCGTAACAAAACAGACTTGTAGCCAAAGTGAACTGAATTCAGTTTCAGTCTTCAATTTGAAAACAACTTCACATTTCCACTTTTCACACCTAGCTTTATTTACATAAGACAAGATTGGATCACATAAGTATGTACCATCTGAGTGGTAAATTGCAATGAGTCATAGAGGAAACGAATTTTGCCTTTTCGGAAGCTAGAGTGTACAGCCGTGTACTGTTTCCTCCAGTTAGCAGCGCAATAAAACAAAATAGCAAATGCTTGCCTGTACTGATCTATATTAAAATATTTTTCAAGTAGAAACAATACTTCAAACACTTGAATACTACTCTTCAACCGTTGAGAGAAGCGGAAAGTCACACCTTATTGTCACGTAATAAGTGACTCCAAACTTACCGATCTCAGACTAGCGGTCCGCCAGACAACAGACGAAGCATCTCATACTATAATATTCTTCTTCTAGTACCACCCTTGTGGCTGTGTGTGGGTAGCGAAGAAGAGTTGTTATTTTCTAATAATGTGTACAATGTCTGTCACAATAATAATTCGTCGCAATTCTTTCTGTCGCCTCTATAAGTAGCAGAACTGTCAGACTACTTTGGATAGGATAAGCAAAGATTTAGCTATTAAACGGTTCCTAGTCCAGTTGTCTCAGTATCCTGGAAAAGTTATAACGTGTACGTTTATGAGTTCCTGAGTAGTAGTCGTATCGTAATTTCGATGGAAAAATCTTGGATGAAAGATGCCTGATCCAGTTTTGCGTGATGCTAAACAAGACGCTAATGGAAACTTTCAAGGTTTTACATCCACTTATCACCGGGAATGAGACTTGGATCTTCGAATAGGACCAGGAAGCAAAGAGGCAGAGGGCGGAGTGTTTCACCTCGTCGTCTCCACACTCGCAGAAGGCTTTAATGAGAAAATCACGCGTGAAGGTCAAGCTCATTGCTTTTTTTGACATAAACGGGATTGTGCAGAGTGAGTTCGTACCTCCTTGACACACCGTAAACGCCTACTTCTACAAACAAGGACTTCAGAGACTGAAAGATGGGGTCATCCGCTTCCCGGACGCATCACGGCAGTTCGCCGACTCACACCGCCTTCGCTATCGGGCACTACCTGACCTTTACATTTTTCTTCCACAACCGCCCTCTAGACCCGACCTTACTCCGACGGACGTATTTATGTTCCCTCGTCCGAAAAGGGTCATGAAAGAAACTCATTGCAAGGCTATGGACAACCCAATCGAAACACGAACGACGAGGGCTCTAAAAGACTTCTTCCCCGAGGACTCGCTGGGAGCGTACGAGGCAAGGAAACCACGGTGGCAAAACTGTATCGATGCACAAGGGTCATACTTTGAAGAATGTTAAGTTGCTATTGAAGAATTTTTACATCAAATTTATAAATTTATTTTTAAAAAATGCATCGTCTTACTTTTGGGACATACATTGTATGCCATTGTTTAATATTTCAAAATTCTTAGGTAGAGCTACGTGCCTATTTTCTTGCCAGGATTCAACCAGAAACAATACGTTAGAACACAAACGAGTAGAAGACGTTGGAAATGTGAAAGACAAAGAAGAAGAAGAAGAAGAAGAAGAAGAAGAAGAAGAAGAAGGAAAAGAAGAAAAGAAAAAAGAAGAAAAAGACGAGAAACAAGGAAATACCAAGAGGAAGAAGAAAGACGAAGAAGAACAAAATGGAAAAAAGGAGTCTGCAATGCGTGCATCAATAACCCACCCGTTTCGAACCCTCCCTTCCACCTAAGGGTGGCGCGAGCCGGGCGACACGCGTGGAGCTGTCGTCGGGCGGCAAACGACCGCCCGCGCCCCTGGCGGTGTCTCGGGGCAATAGCCGGCAGCCGGAGGCCCATTCGGTGGCGCGCATCGCCGGATAATAACGGGTTGTAGAGGGCGTCGAATGCCGCCACGGCGTTTAATTTCGGCCCTGCACACGTACGCGAATAAAAAGAGATGGCCCTTGTTCCCCGGGCGCTTAGACGCCGCCACGGCACGCCAGCCTCCGCACACCGCTGCCCCCGCACTGAGCACGGAGCGTACAGCGAGATCTGTTTATGCTTAGGAAACAACGAAGGATCAACACTCCAACAATAATGCTCGTGCGTCATTTGTTTACACATTGCAAGATAGCTTTAAATTTTTGAAATGGATTCCTAAATTCAAAAGTCAAATATATCTTTGTGTTTATGAACTTCTTCTAAACAATTTAGGAAGTATACGGGTGATTCACAACACAAATGTAATTTTATAACAATGACAATGTAATTCTGTTATTTTCTATAATGTACGAAAGTAAAAATTCAAACAAAAAGCTAATATTGTGAATACCTTTTGAGCTACACATTATGAACTCAATATCTTTTTTCTGTCGACTTTCCCTTGATCCATTGAGAAAATGCTGAGATGGTTATTTGTTTTCTTCTGGTAAACAAACTTATTTTCTTCGCCATCAAGAAGACATTTTTTTCAAACGATCATAGAACATTTTAAGGCGTTCAATGGTTATTTGATATAGGTCCTTCCGAACACGTTAAATACGGCTGAAAGGAAGGTGATCAAAGAGATTCTAAAGAGGTAAATAACGAATAGTGATTACCTAAATCCATCCACATACACTGTTCCTGATTATTAAAGGAAGACGGAACGGAACTGATTTTCATGGAATACTTCACCTTATGATTTTCCCACAATTATTTTTAGAGTGCCAACTTATTACATTAACCACAAACATTTGGCATGTGTTTGCCATTAATAATATAACGAGAAGTAGTGCTGAGGTAAACCAACCTTTCAATAATGTACATCATAAAAGGCGATTAAAATACATTGGGCAAAATCATTATGTGAATAGAAAGCGATTAAAATTAAAATCATGTCCTGAAATAAAGTTTGTTATTATATTGGTTTCTAAACGCATAATTTGTAATAACTGTGAGCGTAATTAGATATTACATCTAAAATTAAAAAGTAAATCCCTTTAATAAAGTATTTCTATGTGAACTATTACGTTTTATAAATATTTTCACTTAAACAAACTCATTATTGTCTATTCGGAGAATCAACAAATAGTTGAATGTGCTAGACCATCTTAGGCTTAATGGACTGCTTAATGTTCACAAATGAGCCTAAAGGATTTTTGAAAATATTTAAACTGAGAAGAGTAAAAAGTAGTGAAAAGAACTCATATTGTTTATTTTCTATACGATGAAAGCTGTTTGAAAGAAAAGTGAATCAATTACAAATAGTTGTAAATCATCATTCTTTTTGTTTAGATCACCAAGTTCATACAACTTTTCTTACTTAATGTGAATGCCCAATTTGTCTTGTTTTATCTCCAACACCACACATGGTCATTAGCAATTACAGACACAACATCTCTGGCCCTTATTGAATGTCTGTCGTTAAAAGGACGACCTTCGCCAAACGTTCCAACTAGCTTTCCCCTGCGCATTATCTGTTGACATTCCACCTCTATTACTTGCCAACCCTCCGCTGCTATCATTAACGACCCCTCGTTGCCCCTTCCGTCCTAATAGCCTCTCCGATACGGCGCCTACCTCGCTGCTTCGCGCGGGCGCCAACAAGCTCCTTACCGGAAGCCCCAACTTCTCCTCCCTCGCTCGGCGGGACCTCCGCGTCTGTCCTCAGCCATCGCCGCCCCTCCCATGTCTCTGGTGGTGGAGGATTCAGCTTCAGCTGGCACTGTCTCTGCCGCCAGTTTGTCACCGCCTCGTTCCGCGTTTTTTGCCTCGACTTTTCCGCTACCGTCTCCTCCCAAAGGTCGCCATCCCACCCGCCACCTTCTCTCCTCACCAACTCTCTCACCAAGCTCTTCCTAGAGGCTTTTGACTTTATCTCCGGCAGCACCATCACCATTTCCGCTTCATCCATCTCCTCGTTCTTATTCGTTGCCTAACCGACACCACTTCCCAGGCTGCAGCCGTTTTCATCTTGCTTCGTCTTTTTCGCTTCCATTCCCATTCCTTTTCTTCGCCTCCTCTGCCCTGGACGTTCTCGTCGTCGCCATCCTTGTCATCCTGGCCTTCCCTGCCATTCTCTCCAACCTCGCTGTCCTCATGGCTGCACCGTCCTCGGAATCGCCGACCTCGCCACCGTCACCGACTTCTTAGCTCTCTTGCTGTCTCCGCTACCTCTGTCCTCAACGTCCTCGCCCCTCACCCCCTTGGCCGACACAGCCATCCTCGTCTCCACTAGTGCCGCATCGCCGTGACCACCAACGGGTTCCTCCTAGCGACCGACCGCATTCATCGGTCGTTTTCCGTGGTTTCTCCAGTCAACACCAGGCGAATTCCGGAGTCGTTCCCTAATAAACAGGGCACGGATCGCGCGCGATCTTTCCTTCTCATTCCTTGCTCTATACTCACCTCTTACACAAGCACTAACATGCACTACACAACCACACATGCCATGGAAACTGATCGGGAACGTAGAGTTTCACCCGACTGGGACGGTATCACACTGATGGGAGATACCTAGTTGGGAAAACTCTACTAGTCGATGGTCGGCCTCGGATCTCAACACCCAGCGGGCAAAGATCACACACACACACCATCCGATGAAAAAACATACACTACACTTACGGAACTTACAACCTTAGCAGTTGACGCGGCCGGAATCACTAACATTCAATTAATCAAGCAACGTGTTTCCTGCATTCTCCGAGTTTGCCATCTCCTACAACTGCACCCGTCAATTTCCGTTCCCGTCACACCGTTCTCGTCAATTCCCTTCAGGCCTGTACTAATCTCCTCTCCGCCTCCTACAGCAGTCGACCGTCACCACCTCCTCCTCCTTCTTCTTCTCCTCTACTCCACCGCTGTGTGCACCGTCTCCACCTTCGCCGCCCAGCCCTTGTCCTTTCCGGAGCCGAGGCCGCTGGCGTTCCCGTCTTTTCCGGGTCCACCTCCGCCCCCATCGCCGCCCTTTTCACAGCCCCTCCGACATCCCCGTCTCGTCCGCGCCGCGGCCGCCGCCCCCCACGTGTTATTGTTATGGGCGCTGAGGGACAGCCGTCATATCTCACGGCATTGGGCGCGAGGGACGCGCAGGGCCGCGGGCGGCGGGGGCGGCGGGGGCGCGGCGCGGCGCGGCGCGTCAAATGGTGCGGAAGGCTGCGGTCGCAGATAACTGGGCGCGAGAGACGGCGCGGCCGACGCCGCCAGCGACGACGACGAAGACGACCGCGCGCCGGAAGACGAGGGAGGCGACCGTACTGACTGAGCGCGAGCGTCGTGAAGAGAAGGAAAGAGGACGACGTGAACCTCGAAGGTCACGCAAGGGACAAGGCCCATGAAGACGTATGTAGGAAACAATGTTGCATTTCCATTAGTCATCGCGTAATTTCAGGGACTACGATTCTGCGATTAGTGATTTCCATGACCACGAAGGACAAGGAATGGATGAATACAGACGGCAGACTCATGAACACGAGTGTAGGTGACGACGTTTGTCTGACCGATTAGTGATTGCGGGCATGCCGATTGCTATGATCAATAACCTCTAAAAATACAACCAATAAATATCAAGCTAATAATGAGAGTGCATGTTTTCCTCCCGGAGGTGGCAATGGTTTTCCTTCGCTGGAGGGCGAGACTGGCGCCTGCCTAGGCATAGGATTGCGGGTTTTTCCCCTACCAGGTATCTCTCATCAGCGAGGCTCTGTCCCCGCCGTGAGAAGCTCTCATCTCCAGTCCTCTGCGGTCCCCGGCATGTGAGGCAGTGTAGTGCATGTTAGTGTTAGTGTGTGACGGTAAGGGGTGATGATAGAACAAGAAAGATGAAGCAAAGATCGCCCGTTTGACACTACTCCACCTTTCTCCGTGTGTTGCTTGGAAAAACAATGGAAACCTACCAATGCCATTACGTTGCTAGAAGACTTCCGCAGATAGCGGCTCAACTCGAGCTAGCAATTGTGTCAAAAAGCTCTGTCACCAATTTGTCTCGAACCCGAGGACCTGTCACAGGCACAGAAGTGACATCAATTGGCGCACTGAGCCAATTAACCCGCTAGAAGATGATGATGATGATGATGATGATGATGATGAGCGACGGGAGATATAATCACGATTAGGAGCTGAATAGCGAAGAAAAAGAGGCTAGCAATGTTCTGAAATAACTACACGACTGAAGTTAAAGAGCAAATGACGGGAGAAAGAGAATGCTAAATCATTGATTAGAGGCGAAGAAATCTACAGATGTGATAGGAAGCAAGTTGTCAGGAGTGCCGAAAAATTACTAACGAAGAGACAACACATCAGAGTTGTCAATTGATTGTCAAGAATTGATTGTCAAGAAACAATCAGCCATAATTGACACCAGAAGAAATAGAGCTGTATCATTATGAAATCTCGGAAAAAATTTAGTGTTAGAGGATACGTTCAGTATGAAGAAAAAGCCCTAAGTGTTGCTTAACTAAATATGGAGGAGAATGGTCTAAAAATTAGGACCAAATAAAATAATTGCGGATCTCAAACAAGATTCACTGAAACATGGATAAGATGCCCACACAAAATGCTATGATTATTAGTGATGACACCAATTAAAAATGTAAATATAATAACACATTGAAAATAAATGATAAAAATTACGTAAAACTAGCAGCCTTCTTAGGAGAATAACAATATTTTTATAGAAATAAGATAATAACAGAGCATTTACAATAATGTCGGGCTATATCATTTTAAAGAAGAACTCATCGCAGAATAATCACAATACCATCCAAATTCCAGTCGATAGAATACAGTGCAAGAGGAATATGAGTAGCCGGCTGACGAGTGGAGGGTCGAGGAAGATGGCAGCTCCACCAGAGAGGAAATGCTGAAGTGGGGACGGGGTGAGGAAATGGAGAAGCCGAAGTCGGACCGAATGGCTATAATATCGGAGATATCAGCGATGGGAACGCACAGAGCGGAAGTTGAACTGACCCTCTCTGTTACATCTCTCCCAGGAACATCGTCACTCTCCTTGCCTTCTCGTCTGCCCCCGCCCTTTGGAAGAAGCCCAGAGTGCCCGATAAGAGGTTCTAGGGCGCGAAGCACTGATAAGGACGAAATGCTTCACACCGGCCAATGAGTATTGATTGCAGAAGAGTCGATACGAAGATGTGGATTTTCTGAGAGGATATGAACGATCTACTATGCAATTTAAATGGTCCCACTAATGTATCGTACGCAGAAAATTCCCAAGAGTCTATTAAACAAAATCAGCGGTTTTCTGAACCTAATGGTTGGGTCTAATATAGACTTTCTTTATCGACTCTTTATCATATTTATTCTAATATATAAAGAAAATAATCGTATCGGTTTTTCTGTTTGATGACTAAACCCTTGAGGTAACCCAGAGAATTTTGATGCATTTTCCCATTATGTGTATCGTAAACGAGAGAACGTGTAGCGCATAATGCTACGCTAAAATATATAAATGTTTGAGTACCCATTTTTCAAAAGAGTATGCAATTCGCAATACAGCTCGGTTTTGCGGTACGGTCGGGGCACGGCAGTTCGTCGCAATTCGCGACGCGACGGGGCAGAGCGTGGCAAGGTGTCAGTAACGTAAATAAAATTTCTTCTATTTTGCACTGAATTCAACGCCTTTCCTGTCTAACAGACAATAATAAATACCCGGTAACGCTCTGTTTAAATATAAATGCAGCTGAAAAATAATTGCTTAAGAAGGTTAAGCATTTTTCTACCTACAATGCATTTTATCATTTTGTATTATTTTGTCTCTATTAAAAAAAAATATTTTGGTACTAGGATTAATTTACGAAGAGGTGTACAACACAAATGAAATCACCTCACAATGTATCTACACTTCTTCCATTATCATAGGAAAACGAATGTCACAATATTATGTTGGTATAAAAGTCTACTAATGTTACATTTATGTCTAAGAGGGAGTATTTACTCAACTGTAAGGATTAATTTCATTAGGGAAGTATTAATATGAAAACGTCTCAAATACGCGAACATTTTCTTCAGGTATGTTGTAAAAAATATCATACCTGAAATAATGAAATTGTATCTATGATTAAATAAAGTGAATTTTGTGGCAATCTTTTTGCATTTTATGGATTGTAGTATCTTTGACAGTCATATTTGTAATATTTTTATTACATTACATATAAATTCATATAATACATATACTTTTTGTTTTAAATTCCATGTAATGGGAATACAAATATTACGAATTTGACTGTTTATAATTAAAAGACACTATTATCCATACAAAAGTACCTATTATGGTTTTTGTAAAAGGTAAAACATGTTCTAAATAAATGACCGAAACAATTTTTTTTTCGGTAACTCTAACAAAACTAATTTATCTAATAGGTTATACGAAAACTAAAAATGAACATTAAATAGGGACCATACTTAGATTCAGCGTATTTTGGGATTTTACACATGAAGCACCTGGAAGTGTCTTTCGTGCGAATCATCATCTCACAAACGTATTTTGGATTGTATGTTTGTAGAAGTTTTTGAATTTCTACATAAATTTAGACATACACTTACGAGATACATGTTTCACGCAGCATAAAATGGGTCTGCAGACATTCTAGGTTGATTTTCCTATTTGTTGGGGATTTTGTTGGTAGGTTTGGAAAATTGTATGAATGTTAGTGGTAGATCGATTTTCAAAAAAATATCTTTTCTTTACGCAACACACAGACTGAGGCATAAGTGTCGATTGTAACTGTTCCTTCATCATTCTAACCGCAAATAGAAGTGCGCAGTGCCCTTTCTGCCCGTGCGCAGCGCTGCCGTCGGCCTCAAATCGCTCGCGCGCGCTTCATGCCACGGAAACAATTCGCTGGCCGAAGCGGCCGGGGACGGCAGCGGGGGTGGAGGCGGAGTCGGGAGACAAAAGCCGGGTGGTAACGATATCCGGAAATAGCATTTTGAAGCTGAAACGCGGCGTGAATTAACGCTGGCGCGGACGAGTGCACGCGCAATCGACAGGCGGCCAGACGCGCGGGCGCGGAGAGAGAAACGACAGGGGGAGGGGCAGAGTGGAAATGGGAGTGGCGGGATGATGAGGGGTGAGTAGGAGAGGAGAGATTGTGGAAGGTACAAGAGGAGAGATTGGGAAGGGTACAAGAGGAGAGATTGGGAAGGGTACAAAAGGAGATATTGGGAAGGGTACAAAAGGAGAAATTGGGAAGGGTACAAGAGGAGAGATTGGGAAGTGTACCAGAGGAGAGGTTGGGGAAAGTACAAGAGGAAAAATAGGAAAGGGTACACGAGAGAGATTGAGGAGGGTATAAGAAGAGAGATTGGGGAGATTACATGAGTAGAGATTGGGGAGGGTAAAGGACGAGAAACTGGTGAGGTCACAAGAGTAGAGAGTGGGAAGAGTACAAGAGAAGTGATTGGATAGGACACAAGAGGAAAGACGGGAAGGGTACATGACGTGGAGAAGCAAGAAGCGGGAGTAAAGAGAGTCGGGGGCGAAGCTAAGGGGACCCAAAAGGTTGGGTTAGGGTGAGAAGCAAGGAGGGAAGTGAAAAGAGGCTAAGAGATTTAAGAGAAAAGGACCTTGCTGGGGCCTGGACTGTGATGAGGGGCGCGAAGTGATGGGAGGGGTGGAGAAAAAAGCGGACCCAACGTTCTGGTTATAAGGCACTTATAGAGAAGGAGAGGGCAGAGGGTGTGGAGGTGGATGAAGAGGAAGAAGCAGGGGTGCGAATGGATTGGGAGAGAGGAAAGGTTGAATGCAACTAGAACAAGTGGCAGGGACCGAGAAGGGCAGAGAGAAGCGAGAAGCGGCAGTGCGGTGTTACGAGACAGAGGGAGTGGAAAGAAGCATCTGGAATTGGAAGCGTTGAGTTCACAGGGGAGGGCGCCCGTGAGTGGGGGTGGGATGAAGGAGAGGGATGCGGAATGGCGCGCATTGCGAGCGACTAGTCACAAGTATTCCGGGAGTCAGGGGTCAAGAATGCTCGGATGGTTGAAGGTTAATGGATTGACTCGCGTTTAACTAACTCTCGGTTTGGAGCGCCTGCAATAGTCACACCTACCAAAGCGCGTTTCCTCCACGTCTTTTTTCACTGCACGTGGACAGTGTAGAAAAACTTTAATACATAAAACGATCATCTGACAAAGTGTTTTGGAAACGAGAGTATCTAACTTTCAGAAATTTCGGGTTGCTAAGTTAAATATGGCATGAAATTTATAGTTTAACTCTGGTTTTGCATTACAGGTATTATATAACCTCAAATTACGATTTTTATGATATATTGGGTCTCCTGTTTTAAACAAATATTTCAAACTAAACTATAGTTTTCGAATCGGAAAGTTATGTAGTATCTAACACTTTTATTGCATATAAATTGCATTTGAGACATTCAGCTGATCAGTGGCGTCTGTTTAAGGTCACTTCAAATGTTCACTTAAAGAAATACCATTAACTACAGAAAATAATTTGACTTGCATTCATGCTACTACCATATAATAAACGCAACAAAATATAAAAACAATATTCTAATTCTTTAAAAAGTACCTGTGTGAAGAATGTGGAGATTTTACAATTTCCATTTTATTAAGAATACAAAATGGCTACAGTACATAACATTTTCCTGTGCAAATGGCTTAGACACGCCAGAGACATTAAGTTTAAGAGGAAAATTTTCCATCGAAGGCAATAACTTGTTACTGGAATAAAAAGTGTTGCGCATGAATTGTTGATAGATCCAAGCAACGATTTTCTCTCACTTCGACATGTCAAATTGAGGTTTATGAAAAATATTGTAAAAATTTGAATCTCAAAGCTTACGCATTCATTTACTTGTACCAAAAGTTATCCAGCTTAGTGCGAAGTAAGTCAAACAAAGGGCGTTTAATTGGTCATAAAATTGTTTAAAATATTTTTGATTCCACCAAATTTAAGTAGTTCTAAGAAGCAAGGCAGCAATAAGACAATCATTTAAACATTATTCGAATGATTTTCTAAGAAAGTTTTAAGATGATATCTTTAAAAGGTTATGAAATTTTATGAAACGTAAAATAGCTGAGTGCAATATATCACTAAAAATACTCTTTCGGTTTTCACATCTGGAATGCTTGCTTTTTGAGGCGTCATGAAAGACCAAATGATGAGCACTTCTACATAGATATTTTAATGATGAAACAACGGCACTACACACAAAATAAAATAGGACGAGGCCAGCTTTAGTTTACATCTAGTTGAAGACAATATAAATGATGGTTTTATTATAAACTTGAAAAGTATTAAAAAATAATTAACAATGCTAAAAATTAAAAACGATTATACGTTTATTAATCTTAAATCAATGCCACAATGATAGTAAAGTGGTGAGGTGTTACAATTGTGTAATGGAAAATGAGAAAAATAGCCACGCAGTCAAAGGTTGAACTGGAAAATTAGAGAAATGAGAAAGTATGTAGTGGTGAACAGACCAAACGTGCCTAGAATGACTGACAATTAACAGTAAAATACTAAAATAGTTCGAAATACATGGGAAAGTTGTAATGCTTGCGAAAGAGAATGCACAGTTACAATTAGATTGTGGACGTGTGAATATGAGTGTATGTAGTGGAATTTGTGTTAGTAACAGAAAGGCGAGTTGAAATCCCGAATGCAACGAGTAGCATACTGCGTCGAACGGCGACATGGAATAATAAACTATTCATTTCAACACTTCATTATTCAGTCAAATCGTAGCTGTCAGAGCACCCTAGAGAACTCAAAAATAATTACATTTTTAACTATTGGTGCTACAGTCTAGCTCGAATTTTATCATAATTAATATAACCACTCTATAAAATTATTTGGATTATGAACTAAAAATTCCAACATACTCCTACAGCTCTCAATATAGAGTTTGATTAGTAGAATTTGTGAATATCATTATCATATTTTGGAAATTAAATAATCAAGAAATGGTCTGCGGAACTGTAAAGAAAAGTGCGAGTGGCCTTGTGTTCCTAGGTCACTACTTCATTGTCACCCTGTTGACGAGTGAACTTGTAACGCCAAGAACAACTTCGCTGAATTTGAACACGCCATGCCCTACCTGCCACAATGCAATGGACGTGTGCTCAAACTTGAGATAGATCTCTCAGAAATAATTAACAATAAAATCACGTTAACAAAAACTTTCTTCTGTTTCCTTATGATATTTGGCGGGTGTTGCCCCCGCGGTGAATGTGAAAGGGGTGGGGCAAACAGTTGCTAGTTGCCGTAAGAGTAGGAAAATTTATTAAGTCAGTTATTATAAGCGAAGCGTCTGTAGTGAGGTGAGTCCCACTCGCCATTCACAATTACTTTTGACTGAATTGGAGAGCACTAGGGCAAGGAGAGGCGTTTGTACTCTGAGCTGTGAGCGTTAATCGTGTTCTGAACTGAACGTGTGCTGTGAACGCGAATACTATAAAACAGTCTTTGTGTTAGTGTTTCCTTTAACTGTTTTAAATTTGCCTTCTCTGAGTTTTCGGGATGCGATCTTTCGTGCATATATCAGCACCTTACGGTTCGCAGTCTGTCAGATGTTGGGGGGCGCACCGGCTGAGAACAGTATGGAATGGTCAGAATATTTTCTCGGAACAGCAAGGTCAAGTGGTACAATACATTTGACTCCATGTCGCTATTCCTAAGTTGTCCTAACGTGATCCTTTTAACGCGCAATGGGAAGAACGAGCTTTGCTGCAGATGGACACCTTAAAGTTCACATCGTGGCAAATGTTGGGGCTACATCGGCCAGAACTGTGAATAGAATTTTATTCGCGGAATAACAAGGACAAAATGTGTCACAACTTTTGTCCCTCTGTCGCTATTCCTAGGTCGTCCTAACGTGACCGGTTTAACTCGTAATGGGAAGAACGAGCTTCGCTGCAGATAGGCCGGGGCTCGCCCCGCCTCGCCAACCTACCTGCAACGCACGGGCGCCGTCGGCCGATCGAAGCCGCCCCCCCACTCACCCTTCGCCACCCTCCCTCCGGCCGCTGCTGGGACTTGCATATTTATTAGCGCCAAATCCGATGCGGAACTCCGCGGTATCTCCCGGGCGCGCCGCGTTGCCGATTTCTCCCCTCCCCTCCCCTCCCCTTCCCCCTCCCTTTCCCACCCCTCCTCTGCGCGATCGATGGGTTTGTCCACGCGGACGAAACAAGTTGTTTTCCGCACATTGGATTCTCTTAAATTTTCCGTTTGGGAGCTTTCCTTTATGCTGCAGTGGGAACTAATATCTCCAGCTGAAATAAAAAAATGAGAGGTAGAGCGCGTATTCAATGTTTCATTTTGTCCTTCTATAAAAGTGGAATGTGAGGAATGTCAACCAATCCAGTGAACGTATTTGGATATTATTTACTCATTGCTTCTGGTGATGAATTTTTTTTTTTTGCTATTGATTTTGCACAGTAACAAAGTATGTAGATTGTCATTGTTACAAAAATAATTCAGAAAGCCATACTGTAATATGTAATACATTATCGATTTACTTATTTGTAAGGGACAGAAAAGTGTTTTTATTGTGTGTGAAAAAGTGTGTGTTCTTTTAAATTTTCCAATTAGGAGATTCTTTGCTGTAGTCTGCTCAAATCCCTGCAGTTGGAGTACGAAATGCGTTAAACCTGAATTCGATGCATGTTTTGGACTTTTTCACATACATGATGATCAAAATATTTCGTTAAATCAACGAGTAAATTAATACTCAAAACAAAGTCAACCCATTATTACGATGAGCTTGAACATTCATTTTTCTCAATGAGTAAAAATTGAATCCATTGTTTCGAATGACATTATATTATTAGAAGTTACTTGAAAACTATTATTTTCATTTGAAACGCCATGAGAAGCAAGTCACTACAGTTTCTTCCCATGTTTAATCCAAAACAATGTATTTAGAGAGATATGTTGTATGACATATTTTACACGTACATAGAACAAACGAAAATAAATTAACTGGATATTGTAGTGCACTGTTTTTAGATACGGCACAGCTGAGACAAGCTGTAAGAGCACAACTGTTCTCGCGGCATGTGTAAAAAGGTGGTGCTTTTGAGAAGTGTGGAGAAAGATGATGAAAGAAAGACCTGCGGCATTCGTCTGGTGTTGGTCGTAGAAACAGAGGCAAATCGGAGCAGCCGGTCGCAAATCCCCTCATCCATACAGTTAACGAACTCCAAACAGCTGTGTAGGTACTGTCGAAAATGTCGCCAACGTTGTGTCTTGAACCCTACGACCGCCAGTCAGGGTCTCTGCAGTGGCTGTAGTTGTATATTTGCAGGGATATTCCTGCAGCACGGGGAATGAGCCGACTGTAAGAAGAGAGGAACAACCCTTTGGCCGATGGCGGAGGTCGACAGGATCGCCAGCGTGCGCGCACCTGGAAAGTCTCGGGCCGCCGGGGCAAGCATTTGAATTTCCGCCACGGGCTCTGTCCTTCCCTTTCCTTCTGCTGCCCAAACGAAGGCGCCTGGGTCGGCGAGTGGAATTTTCTTGTTCCCAGCGGAAGTAACTCGCTATGTCCATCACTACCGGAAGTTTCCCGGGCCTTTAATTATGACAATTGTTTATTGAGCTGTAAAGTCTACTTTATAATATATAACTACTTAAGTCTATTTATAAGTATATAACTTCTAAATTATATTTTTAGTGTGGAAATGGAAGTAAATTGATTGACACCCACACTATGCTCACTCAGCACGCTCCACCTAGTCCACTGGCTCACCTCCCTCCATTCCAGTCCTTCCCCTCTATGCCAGTGCGCTCAACTTCATCCCAGGTCCGTGCGTACCTTCGCCATCATCAGCTCTCCTTGCTCGGCCCACCCTATCCTCTACGACGCAACAAATTTCGACCTCTAAATTCTCGGGGTTGAAAAACTCTGTGGGGATGAATTAAAATGTACGTGGTAGTAAAATATATGAACTTCCATAACCTTTTGTTTCCCTTACGATTACCACACCATTTCAAAGAGATTTTCGAAATCCTGAAGGTCTGAGACTTAAGGAGTTAAGAAAAAATGTGTGTAGTTTATACCAACCCTCATAAATTTTATTAAAATTGCAATAAAACTCTAGAGTTGAATAAAATCTCGTTTTCTTATCTTAAAAACAGCCATGTGCGACAAGGAACTCTGTCTTTCAAGGGAAACCCCTTGAAACAAAATCGGTTTTGCCGTTCTCGGTAGTAGCCTGAAAAATCAAAAATATTTGTAAAACCGATGTACTGAGTTTTTATACCGTCTAACCATATGAGTTTATAAATATATACAGGATTTTTTTACATCACAATCAGACAAGTAATTTTTATTAATAAAAGATAAAAGATAAAAGAAAACTCACATTCATTACTGACCAAATATACAGCAATGAACGTCACGAGGCAGCGCGCTGTGCTCATGCTTTTTAACGGCGCAATATGTGCGCCAAGTTGCTTTCGGGGCAGCGCGCAAGAAACCTGTAGCTGCGCATTTCGCAAGAGGTTCGTATTAAGTTTCAGCGGCTGCGCTGCGGTGCGACTTATGAGCTGAAATGCGCCGCGCGGGGGTTGTGGCGAATGGAGAAGGGTTCGTGGGAGAGAGAGAGAGAGAGAGAGAGAGAGAGAGAGAGAGAGAGAGAGCAGCGGGGAAGAGAAGATGGGGCGGAGACAGTTTTGTCGCCTAGTGCCTTGAGAAGATAGAAAAGCGGTTCCCGTGTCAAGGCATTGAGGTAGAAATACACAAGGCGAAGTATACAATACTAATTTATTAATTGGAGAATGTGGGCTGAAATTTTCCCTTTCTACTTGGTTTATATTTCAATCCCAGGCAGTTTGTAGAAGTAATTTTTTAGACACCTGACAATTTTAAGCAAACACAGTTTGCCTATTTTAAATTTGCGATATAGCACATCCGGATTAATTGACAAGAAATGTTATTATGAGAAGCATGTCATAGGGTCTTTATAGAAAACTTTTTTTAACTAAATACTTGTCGGTTGGTTTATTGACTCTTGCAGATGTGCTGTTACTTCACTTCTTCAAGAATGTAAAGGACAACGTCGATGTGAAGAAGCTAACAGACAAGTTACAAACACGTTTTCTTGAGGTACCTCGATTCTACTTGCGAGAAGAGTGAATGGATTAGCTACGTTTGTTTGTTACTGAAAGATTTCGTTGAAAGTTCTCTTATATAAAATTAGAGATTTTTTTCCTAATACAAATAGTTCTTTTTGCACACGAAGAAAATTTCCTGCTCTTAAAAGTTACCAAAGCTACTAGAAGATATCCTGAATCGCTAATTCAAGTATAAATGGTAAAAGATTGGGGTAGGAATGCCGAGGCTCAGAAAAATGCGTCCAACAATCTTAACGTGGTCAGAGTTTGCTAGAACCATTCAATTTGTAGCGAGAAGCCAGACTTTGAACTTACAAGTTTATTCCTTAACTACGTGCGTAAAGTACACTTCTCTCCGTATTATGTGACACACAGTTTTAACTGTTTTTTGACGTTAAATAAATGAATATTAAATGGACTAATGATATCGTTCACGTGCTTCAACTCTGGCACTCAAGCAAGAGTATACGACAACGTAATTATGAGTTTTAATGATTTTATTATAGTATTTTATTGTCGTAACTATTAATCAATCATTATTAGACATCTGACTAACCTTTTGATAATGATTTTGTATTAACACAAATTGTTATTCGTGAGACAATTCAGTATTATCCCCCAGGGAAATCATTGAGCGCATTTATCCCCAAATATGTTTCCAGTCGTGGCAGAATGGAATCCATGCAGCTGACAGTTACTGTGAAAACAATAATATATTCCAGGTTCACACATAGTCTCATGTTAATTCTTAACTTTTGGACATCGAATAACTGTCAATTTTGAATTACGAATATTGCAATCCAGGCACTTAAGTACACTTTAGTGTAATAACTAATCATCTTTTGTTTTTAAATCTTTGCTTCTCGAGTTCTTGCCTTTGCTACGGGCCAATTGCGCTGACAGCGCTGCCGGCGGCGGCGAAGACAACAGCAGCGAGGGCGCGGAACAGAAAAAGCGGCTGACCGCGCGCAAGAAACGGCGAACGGAAAGCGGGCGCGAGCGCCCGTCCCTGCGCAGGACGAGAGACGAGGGCTGCCTCAGGGCCCAAGCTCCCCCTCGCGGTGCCACCTCAGTCACTGCAGAGAGGCCCGAAATGGCCTTCAAAATGCACCAGTTGCAAATTGAATCCCTCGAATAAATATCAGTAAACTTACTAACTGATTTCAATGAAATATTAAATTCAACCTATTCTGTCCTGCATGGCGGAAGTGGCTAGAGCGAGTGGCGATTCAGAGCCTCGGAAAGAAAGGTCGCGGGTTTGAGTCCCACCATGAGCATGTTTGTTTGTTCCTTTTATTTCATGTATGTGTGTTGTCGTGGAAGATCTCCTGAAAACCGAGGAGCCCACAAGTGTGCCTAGTGTAAAAAGGTTAATGTGTTTTCCCACGAGAGATTTAGTGTGTATCCGGCGTGGATAACCGAAATCGGCATCCCCTGTAAGCTGAAAAAAAAAGGAATCCCGGTAAGAAAAAAATTAAATCTATAAAATCAAACATGTCTAACGCAAGAACAAAGTGATACAGAATGTTCAAAAACTCAGAAAGATCTCTCAAGTTTTGACGAGAAACGTTTAGTAACTCAGAATGCCACTTGGTGAACTGTTTTCATTTACAAGCTGGTGTTTAACAAGAGTCTCATCACAAATTTACTTCGTTATTACAAAGTCTCCTCAACGTAAGTTTACGGAAAATTGACATTATATTTTTTCTCATATAATACGTTGCCTGAATATAAAAACACCAAAATCTGCAACTAAGTCCTGTTGAAAATTTCACTATTTAATCTTATAGGGTTAGTGTTTCATATGAAGCATTAATTTCACCCAAACTCAAATTTTAATAATGGTTTATTTTATTTAGTGCATTATGAACAAAACAACCACCTAGATATGTAAATTGATACGGATAAAAAGTGTAAATTTTATTTAAATATTATTGATTTTGTTCTCTTTCCTCTTCTCTATCCAACATCCACATTTTCCTTCAATTTCAAGAGATTTATGAAGTTAACAAGAAAAGAAATCAACTTTATTCTTCGCTTGATGAATTCCGAGCCGTCTTTAATTCTTATCACAATATTTACGCATACTCGTATTTTACTTCGCAAGCGCCATTGTTTTGGCTGCGCGCGCCTTTTAGCTAAATTCCGACCAGAGCGCCCGAGGAGGCCAGGCGTGGCTTCCGGCCGCGAAGTAATGGCCTTCTTCCTGCAGCCACGAGGCGACAAAACCCGCAGGCGTTCATTACCCCGCGATAATGGATGCGCGTGGCCGGCGACGCGCCGGCTGCGTGGCGCGGTGGACCCCTGCCTCAGGAATTCGGCTGCTCTGCCTCGAAAGAAGCGCGCTGCAGGAGCGCCCGCCCCCAGTACCCTGGCTGCAGAGGCTTCCTAACGCTGGCTCGCCACACAGACGCTCGATAGTTCCGATTGACGCTGGCGACGCGGCCAGTTCTATCAGACTATGACCGAGAATTGCAGCTCCGTCACTGCCACAATTGCGGATGAATCAAAGGTTGTAGGTTGGTTGATTAGTGATTCCGGGCGCGTCAACTGCTAAAGTCGCTATTTATGTCGATGATTATCGCCCGCTGGATGGTGATATCCAGCGCCGACTGAAGGAAAACTCTTCTAACAAACGGGTTTCCCTAACCAGCGGGGCACTGCCCCAGCCTGGACATGCTTTAAGCTCCCGACCGACCTCCCGACATGTGCGGCAGTGCAGGCCATATAAATGTACGAGTGTATGTGTGTGTGTGTAAGTAACAAGTATGACAAGGAATGGGAAGGAAAGATCGAGCACTGCCCGTGGCCCATTGGTTAGGATACAAGTCCGGCATTCGCCTAGCAGCGATCGGAGAAACACAAAAAAAACACGGAAAACTACAGATTAGAGCTATCTAGCCAGTTTCAAAACTCTTGCCTCCATCGGGACATGAACATAGTATTTTCCGGTCAGTGGCACAACAGTGACATCAGCTGATGCAATAAAAACGAATTCTGAAGAAGTTAACCGATCTATCGACACCGTTTTTTGCTTAAGCATTTCTATGCCTATTTCACTGATATGGAGTGGCGGAATTTAAATATATGTGCAACTAGAGTGGTATACACTACAACGAAAACTTAATTAAATTTCGCCCGCACTATGTACGTTACACACTTGTCAGTAGTTTTGCGATCAAAACTTACCGTACGTAAGCAGGTAAATGACGTATTTTTTAAAAACTTGTTTCAAATAATTTTCCATCATCTACTTTAGAGACCCTGGCAGGATGTAAATCATTTTATGGTTTCAATGGTGTACCTGTTAGCGTATTCACAAGACTATTATACCCAAGTTCGTGGGTTTAAATCCTATGGAAGTCATGGGGTTCTTAGGGATGAAAAAATTCCTCGTACGCCTTCCTTTAAAAAAAATATAAAGCCATCTGTCCAATGTTGCAGATTTACTGAATGTAAAAGATCCTCAAACTGGAAAGAAGCCTCTGAGTAAAATTCAAATTGCCCGTTACGTCGCCCGACAGATTCATTCTCTTCCTGAAGACGATGAAAGGAGCGTAGCGGAATTCGCGCGGACAGACGGAAGAGCATGCCTGATGGCCTCAGCCTCCCCCCGAAGATATGACAATTGATTGAATTGAATAGAAATATTATTGAGAGAGAAGAAACGAAATGGTGTGGGAAAGAGGTGGAGTTCAAACAACCATAACCAGAAGACTAGAAAATAAAGATCTTCAATGGTATGGACATGTCCAGAGGATGCGAAATGAAAGATGGCCAAAACAAATTTTAAATTGGATACCTGAAAGAAGACGTAGAAGAGGTAGACCTGGTTTAACCTGGAAGACATATATACATGAAGTAATGGAGGAGAAAGGATTGGAAGAGGGTCATTGGGAGGACCGAGAATTATGGAAATCGAAAACGGCAAACTCTAAGGGGTAGAAACCGTCGAAAAAGAAGAAGGAGGAGAAGAAGAAGAAGATTATTGAGACTCATCATACCTATCAAAAGCTAAACTCACCAACACTACCATGAAATACCATGAAATTGTGCCCAGAGAAAACTCCACGAACAGCCGAGAATAAGAGTAATCAAGATTTGACAGAGACCGACGATTAGATTTCAGCCATTGAAGGAGAATGCACGGACTGCAAAAGTGTGTAATAAAGATCTATGATATATTGCGTCTTTCCAGACTCTACGGCTTTCGGAACAGAGTTAATTAGTACAAAACCTGCCAGGATTTTCATGAACATGCGAAATATTACATGTCGTGCTTACGGCTCAAAATAATTATAGCCGATGCTTCCAATTGAATTCCATCGGCTAGATTTCGTCTATGACCAACACCAGCAGCATTGAACCTGCGGGTTAGATCGTACACGTCGCAAATTCACTCCCGGCAAGACGCCAGGAATTTACTTTGTGTTGAACATCTGGAAATTTGTGGCGCCGAGCGTAAGTGAATGCCTTGACCGACTCTTCTGTTCACCAGCTTACAAAAATTCCTCGATCACTTCCAGGCAAATGCCGAAACCACATCCAACACGGCGGCCCCGGCTGGAAGAGAATGTTTTCTTACCAACCACTTTCCACTGTCATCATCATCATCATCATCAATATCCCATCAATATCCACAGACACTCCGTAGGGGAGAATGTATCGTCCTAACCTACCCCAGCGTTATCGATATAGGATCCCGGGAAAGCGCTGCAATCCCTTGCAAAATAACTCTAGAAAAAATATTTATTTACAGTACGACACGCAAAAGTGGCATTTTGTGTTGCGAGTAGGAAAACGTTGCGACAGGAAGTCAACAGGCTCTCAGTGTCGAAATAAAACGAGAAAAATTAAAATAAGTTTTGGCTGCCTCTAGCAGTAAAATACAAGAGTCAAAAGTTTTAAACGTCGAAGATAGAGTTCCATAAGCAATGATTGAAGCAATGGATTATTTTTATGGTGAAACACTGAAGAACGCTAACTGAAATAACTTTGGAAAATGCAAGACCATAATTCATTCTACGAAGTCAAGGAAGATATAAAAACACAAATTTTTATGTTCGACCCTTTCATTTCTTCATCTTGCAAGAACAAAATATTGTATAAAGCCAAATAATAGCGATGTATACAAAACAGACTATTCAAACAGAGAAATATCTTCTGGATTGATATTAGTTTTTAATTGCCTGTAATTAAGTAATCTTCAAATTACACTTTTTTAGGGCACAGCTGCGGCATTCGCCTGGTGTCGATCGGAGAAACTACGAAAAACTACCGATCAGAGTAGCCGGAATTCTCCTCCAGGCAGCGGCTAAATTCGACCTAGCAATATACCTCGTGTCGAAAGTCCTGCCGCAGCCGGGACTAGAATCCTAGGACTTCGCAATCGTAGCCTCTGCTGTGACACCAATTCATGCCCTGAGCCACATAAGCCTCTCCCGTTCCCGTCTTGCCCCACCCCTTCTCCTTCTCCCCCCCCCACCTAGGCCCTTCCCCTCCACACCCCGTTCTGAAGTTGCTCTCGTCCCACCCAGCGAGCACGCTCCGCTCGCCGGCGCTGCATTGCAGGTGTGGTCCGCAACACGGCAAGGGGAAAGGAGATAAAGGGGAAAAAAGAAGAGAAAAAACGACGGACGTGTTCAGTGAGGCTCTATCTTTGACAGTACTCAAAACAAGGCGTTGCGGCGCGACCGAAGCGCTGCAGCGGACGATTACAGAAGGTGTTTTGGAAAGTGCGCTGCAGAGCTGGCCACCGCAACGAACTCTGGCTACGAATTAGGAACATGTATACTCGCGACCAGATTTGTACAAGTTTGGTTGTTTTAAGCGAACTTCTATTAACTGTTTACGTACCTGATCTGCTTGGTTTTTAACAGAAAGGAAATTGAATGTCTAGATTGAGTTTTGAATTTTTTTACCATTCTTAGTTGTAAACAGTGCTACTGTTAATTTAAAAAAGAGCAATAATACAAAAATAGTCGTGTAAAAAAGAACCAAATACGCCTGAGACGTTTGTCCACTCACATAATATTTTAGTAATGTTAACAACAGTCAATGAAATGGCCTACATGTATTTAACGTATTATTAAAGAAACATTTTTCGTTTCTTTATCCAAGACGGATGAAAGAAAAACACATATGAATACTTTTCTCAAAAATTATATTTGTGTTTAATTAATTTCTTTGCCAAAATCTTTAAGACCTTTTACGCGTTGATAAATAGACACTTTACGTCTTTTGTTATATTTTGTACTACACTATTTAACTCAAACCTAAAATTCAAATAGAATATATTCATCACATCTGTAACTCTAATCCCCTACATTTCACAAACTGATATCTCGCCCCCAACGCACCTCACAAATTGGCAAAATGTTTTCTGTAACAAAGTTTGTCCTAATAAGGCTCGCCAACTAACGATTCAAAGGCAGAAAAGTTTGAGCCTTATTCGCGAGAGACTTCTGTATCACGAGAATTCGCGGCGGTCAGTAATAATAAAGCGTAGCCCGTTTGCGCTAACTTGGGCATCCTCACTTCTGTTGGCTAATGATGAGGCCTAAAAATGGAGGAGTTCCTGTTTTAAAAAGGGTTTCTGGAAGTTGGATGCGCGCGCCGTCGCGACGAGAAAGAGCGAAAGAGAGCGAGAGAGAGACAGCTCTCCGAGAGTTTTGCGTGAGTCTCTAATGAGGACAATTCACAGTTGTCCCATGAGGAGCAAGTGAGGACAGAAGGAGGATTTCACGTCCTGCTTTATCATTCCCAATGGATCGTTTCAGCAAATACTACTTTCTGACTGTACGTAAATATATTTTCTATTTTATGCTAAACTTCATGCAAATGTCAAACTGAATTGTAAGAACTGTACTTTAACACACATGAGTTTGAAGTGTTTGCTACAAACAATGTTGAACCTACTTCTTATACAAATTACTTTGATAGAAAATTGTTTTCACAATAAACAAAAATAGTACTTAGTAGCCTTTGAGTAAATTGAATGTACTGAATTTTCAAGTAAAAACAAAAAGTTAATACATGTATTTAACAACCGTTAAGCAACTAAATAATTAGTAACTCTTAATATTTAAATAATGAAAGATGTTTACCATGGTAATTGATTGTTTAAAATTCATATTTACAATGCGTAAATCCCCTTTGTAATACTGATCATTGTTATCCAATAAATTTATTTCAAAAACATTATATATAATAAGTTTAATGTGTTATTTATTTTTAATATCATTCAAAATTGAGAAGTAATGAAAGTAATTGAAAAATCTTAAGGTCTTTTGTTTTCTTGTAAAGTGAAAAAAGTTGTAATGCTTTCTTTTAAGACAATTATATTAAAATAAATAATATAAAGTGAAGAAGTTATATTTATTCTGTTTGCAAAAATTCAATGAGTAATAATAAATTACATGTAATTTTACTTTTCAATAAAATTATGAAACAACAAATCTGCCAAAATAAGAAGTGTTCACCGTAACTGAATTTAATATTCGTCCTCATTCTCTCGACTTATAACTTTAATGATTCATGGCGATTCACCTTGAGAGTGTGCAGTAACCATGCTTTACAAACCTACCATTCTGAAATAAGTAATATCTACTACGCATCCTTATACATTTTCGAGGACAGGTCATCCAACCCAAAATATCTCTCCACTCTCTTACATTTCATGTTTGTTTTCACAGCGTCACACAAACGGGCGGCAAATTTCACAACTAATTTTCAAAACCCGCATTCACATTGCGAGGCCCCGAAGAGGGCGAGAGAGAGCCGCTGCTTTGTGTGGTACATGCCGCCGCCGCCGCGCGCGCTGTGACCGCCGGCTAGAGCGCGCTCGCAGCCGGATTCGCCGCAGCTGCGAACGCCAGATAATTAATTACTAATTAACCCCACGCGCTCGCTCACCCCGCGAAGCTACGGAACGCGCGCCTACGCGAATCCTGGCATCCATGCCAATCCTAGTGGCCGAAAATTCTAGCGCTGTTGACAATCCTCGGGGGCAATAAGGCGGTGGTCGTGAAGCCGATTTTGTTTAAAATTTCGGTCGACCGACATCAAACGGACAAAAATAAATGAAACAGATTGTCGTCCGATAGTCGTTTTTGAGCGCCAACGGAATATGTCGTTCGAGTTTACTATAACTATTTCTATTTTCCATCACGTGTTTGAACGAAACCTGCACGACGGACAAAAACGACCGACCGATATTTCGGCCCAAATCAGCTTCCCGGTGACTTCTGCCTTCCTGTGATGGCTTGGAGACAATAACCGTTGCTACTGCAAAAACTCTGATCGGCAGTTCGTAAGGTTCGAGATACGACGGTGGTGTTTTTACACTTTGTAGGTAGATCGCATTGAATCATTGTGTGTAGAAGAATTGTATAAAACGATAACCCTGATCGATAGTTTTGCATGTTTCAACGGCCAATATCAAGTGAATACCATCCTCCCTTTTTGCACGTGCTTTCCCTAGCACGCTATCGGGAGACGAGTCGGCAGCTTAGACCAGTCCAACGACGATTCCGTGTCGGGAAATTGTGGGACTACCTAGGGCAGGCGTGTTCAACTTCCAAGGCCTTGAGGGCTACGACTAAAACTTTTAATATGGTTATGGGCCGTATTTTCCCTACTCGAGCAAACCACGCTTGGCTTTGTCGTACTGTTGAACTCCGAACTTTACCCGGTTGCTCTGAAAAGGGGAAGGAGTGGGGGGAAGTAAATGAACCCATGCGCGACTGTGCATAAGTTAGTGTAACACTTTTGGGTGATTTTGAAGACTTGAATTTTTTACAAAATATATCTTTGAATCAAAACGTAATCAATTCTTAAATCAAGGGGTGTTGACGACAGAGCGCGTGTGATAGGCACACTATATTCTCGCCTGACATGGATGTAAGGGACTTGTTTGACTAATTACACTTCGTGGTTCTCAATAAATGGCACTGCGGGTCGCCAATTGGACAACCCTGACCTAGAGAAAAGCTTCAAGCTGACGTGTAAGATTACACCATATCTTAAGATTCAGTGGGAGAAGAAATCGCCACTTCCTAGCTACAACACGCACCTACATTTATGGAACTAATGGGAAAAGTATTTGACGTGTCATAAAACATGAAATACTCACTAACAGACATTTCCTTATCAATGTTGGTCCCTAACGTCTTCAACCTTCCTGCCTTCACCACTGACGATGCTCGGAAATTTTCACGTCACTTCTAGGCCTCCTAGTTCAACCCAGACGCGGTCAGCCCACATAACGACTTCTCATTTAGCTATCTGCTTTCGCTCACCTCTCAAAGTTGTGGGAACTTGCGCTTCTGCTAATCCCAGATATCCAGAAGATTCCAGCGCACTAGACAATTCCCATCCACACCTATTTTGCTTACCCTGCGCTAAATTCGATGTCACCTTCAATCCAGATGTTAATTTTGACGTCCCTGACAATGACAGCACCCATGACCGCCTTCATGACCTCGCCAATTGAGCTGTCTCCAACGCACTCAGCAACCCACACGCAACTTAAAGGCCCCACACCCACGAATAATCACTAAACGATTGCCCTCATAATAACCTTCATCAGCAAACCTGAGGAACCTGTGTTTCTTTTCAATTCAATTTATTAAGAAACAATATTTAAATAAAAAATGAACTTTCTTTAAATAAATGTACTCATACGCCATCTTTTACAATTAAATTTCATTACGTTTTTCTTTTACTTTAAAAAAATCGTTAATTTTAAATTTCATTAGTTTTTTTGACCATGAAGATTGGAGAAAAAGAAGAAGAATAAAATATGATAGAGGAAATGAAGAAAAACAAGAACGAGAAAAAAACAGTAAGAAAAAGAAAGGAGAGTAGTAAGAAAAAGAAATGGGGGAACAAAAGAGGAGTTCAAACTCAGTTTGTTAGTAGGTTTTCTTTTGTTTACTCAACTAACCAGTTGTTGTGCACATTTTTATTTCAACAATTTCCCGGAAACTGAAGCCCCAACACTACATCAAATAAATATTGTTCACAAACAATGGCATTGGTATCATTTTATGTTGCATCAATTGAAGTTCTACGTTCATTCCATCAAAACCTGTATCTTTGAAACTAATCATGTTTACATTACTAATGTTCAAAAATCAAAAATATGAACAACCACTCTATTGTTACTAACATAACGATCCGCCAACCATTGCTTTCCACGTCCCAGCCTAACTAAATTAACAAAAAAAAAAGTTGTTCAGACCGCAGTGTTTTCAAAATACTGAGCGGCGTGTCAGGATTCCATCAGGTAAACGAAGCAGCTGTAATCAGCAAATTACCGGGAAAGTGATTGCAACAGGCCGATTTCGGCTTTAGAACTCGCAATTCCCCGTTTGCATGAAATTTAATGGAAGATAGATTCGCCGGCATTATTTCTTGTATTTTGTTTTCCAGAGGTAGAGCTCGAGGACAGGCGTTATTTTATTACAGAGCCGTAATTGTCACGTAATGGACATGAAAACTACGTACAACGAATGTCATTTGTATTTACTCGGTCGCAGAGCTTTTGCATATGTTGGACGTGCAGATCGCAAACGTTTTCAGGCAGATCAGGCTACGGTACAGCAAATCGTTGCAAATAAATGAAGCATCATTGAATTTAATACTCTGCAGCGAATATAATTTCATTTCAATTTTGCATGATAAATTGCACATTTCATGTTCGTTAGTCGTTACGAAAGTAAATTTGGATTTTGCATAAAAAAGAATTCATTGGGACAAAGAATTTCGCTTAAACAAAATGTCCTGTTTCGATAAATTAAAGAAAATTCTTCTGATATTTCAAAAATTTAGTTTCGTGATTTATAACGTAATTGAAAGAAATTAATATTCAAGTTCAAAACAACATTAATGACCAGTAAATGTATTTTATGTGAATGAATTAGTTAAAAATAATAATAATATCTTTATTGTCAGCCAGACACAGGCCCGAGGGCTTGATCTTCCGTAGAACCACTTAAATATACTTATAGACAGAATTGTAACATTTAAGAAGGAGAGCAAGAGGTAGATTTACGACTGTAAGTGCAAAGCTACATACCATACTAACATACGCCTTAAGCAATTGAGTAAAGCCAAAAAATCTTTCATCCGGATAGGGTCTAACATTAATAGTGTAGAATACATGTATTTAAAATAGATATGCGATACACTTACAAGAAGATAAAGGGTTCACTGAATTCCGTTCTAGTAGAATTTTTTTATCCATGTCTCTATGAGAAAGGGACGAAAACTATTCAGAAATTATTTCCATACATTAATAGTAGTGTTTAAGTAGTGTACTTATTACTATTTAAAATACCCATTTACTCCATTCAACAGATATTTTACATTTTCTTTTTACAACATTTCCAACGAAACAATGAAAGACATTAAATTTGAGAACCTTGCAATATTTAAATATTTAATTAAATGTAATTTGAGAAACCACTTTTGATTAGCAGTTGTAAATCAGTGAAAAACATTTTTAAGGTTAATTTCCAAAGTAAATCTTTAATATAAGATCGAAAAAGAAATAACAGAATATCGCATATAAAACACACAAATACTTTCAACGTTCAAGAACACTTCGTTTCAAACGTCTCCACAAAATGCTGCAATTGAAACTCTTCATGCAAGAAGCGTGGGAAAACGTACCCGCTTTGCACGCTAAATCGTCCTTCCCACTAATTTTCACTCCCACTCAAACGAGCCGTAAGTTCCGTCGAGATTCCTGCGAGAGGAAAGGACGTGAACGCATTGCCCCCTCCCTTCCTCCCCCTCCTCCCTCCCTCGTCCCTCGCACCCTCTTTCTCCCCTGCCCTTCTGTCCCTACCGCTTCTCCATCCCAGTTGCGGAGTTCGGATCAAAAAGGCCATTTCTCGGACCCAGAACTGCGCCACTTAAAATGTCTCCCGCCGAAGCCTCACAAGACGAATTGCGTTCGTTCTTGAGGGACTCAACAGCGCCCGAGGAAGGAATTGGCGGAGTGGGGGGGCAGTATAAGAGAGGGAGAAGGAAGTGTAGGAGAGGGTTGGAGGGCATCTCGTGGAGTTGGAGGGGGAAGGGGCAGACGCTGAGGGTAGAGAAAGAGAGACGGGAGGTTTTCCGACTGAAACCTCAGCAGTTTCAATTTATTTCTCCATTTGCGTTCCACACTGACTTACAAATCGGCTGTTTGCGAGAATTCTTTTCCTCTCTTCTTCTGGGAAGAAGGACGAAGGGTGCGACCTGGTCCGCCGCCCCCCGCGCCGCCCCCCGCGCCGCCCCCCGCGCCGCCCCCCGCGCCGCCCCCCGCGCCGCCCCCCGCGCCGCCCCCCGCGCCGCCCCCCGCGCCGCCCCCCGCGCCGCCCCCGCGCCGCCCCCGCGCCGCCCCCGCGCCGCCCCAACAGAATCGCACCACCTCGCACTACCGCCTTCAAACGCGTTCTTCGGCAACAAATCGAAGCACACTCTTCGATCATTTATTCCCCCCTTCATAAAAGGGTTACGGCTCTCTTTACACGGAGGCGTAAAAAGTGAAGACTGCCAAATTTTTGGCCCGAGTTTCCTCGAAGAGAGGCAGGAGCTTGGCAGAAAGAAAGAGGCAGTCCTGGTGACAGTAACTGCGTTCTTTCCTGCCTTATCTTCTTAACTTCTGCGCGAAACAAAAGGGAATTTCAATTGAAAGCCAAAAGAACATCCGTTTGTTATTGGCGCAGACGACGACGACGAAACGTGAATGCAGTGAGGCAAGAAGTACTTACTCCTGTTTTATTGAACTGCGATAAAATTTAGATAATCATAAAATGAAGGACTTGGAAAATACAGTAAAAAATTAAAGCGTAATTATGTCTCCAGAAACGATAAATAGATTCACATAACGTATATTCAAACTAAGGAAATGATTCTTTTTATTTTATCTACACAATTCAATACATAGACAAAAGTAGTTTTACTCTTTTAAAAAATATTGTAAACCGAAATACGGATCGTTGAATCAAAATATCAGTATGTGAGCTTAACGAACTATTGTATTAAAATTTTTAATCTGTGAGAGCTCTTAACACGACAGAATAATAATACACACATAAATTCTGTACATTAAATACCGCAAATTTGTTTTATACTACTCAAGTACTCGCTCACTAAGTTGAACTTCACTACTACTAAATAGAATAATGTGCTATTAAATAGATTGTGTTTTATCACAATCAATGCTAAAAAATATTTACAGGTTACCGTACATTGATTAGTACAATACACTGAACGTCCTTAACTTCATTGAGTAGTTTCCAATATTTTTTTTAATAACTGTTAAAATGAATTGAAAAATGTTCAACAAACAATTGAAACTTGTGATAATGCGCGACATACCGAAATGTTTGATCCTTTTAGTGTCATTACTCAGCATTTACTCAGTAGTTTGAAAGAAGTGCATGGCATCATTTAACTAATGAAAGACTAATGAAGGGAGATTTACATATTCCGGAACCGTAAAATCTATATTTACTATTAGTATAAAATTCTATATTATTAGTAAAATATTATCTTGCTTGAAGCTATTTGTAGAAGGTCAAATGTTGGTACTTATTGGCCCAAACCATCAATCGTTTCTTTATATACTATTTTAAAGAATTATATGAGAATAATTCATAGCGAAAATACAGTAAAAATATTTAACATATGCAGTCATACATGAAAATGGAACAATTTTGATACTAAAAATAGTTTGGATAGAATTTAATAAACGCTTAAAAACTTATGAAATTGATGATTCGTATAATTATGATGTCGTGAAAAGCATAAGCTGCACAACTGTTGGGTGAAAACTAAAAAGTGATATTACAATAATTTAGGCCTTGGGTCAGAGATAGTCACAAGTCACACTTCCATGAAATTTAAAATAGTGCCATACAACACTAGCTTATCTCTAGAGGTCTCTAACGAGTCACAATTTGCTGACAATTGTTAGTCTAATGTGAATTTGTATGACTGCGTTGTCACTTATTTTCTCGTTGGTCCTGTTCTTTCTGGGAGATATATTTACGTGCAAATAATATGCCAACAGCAAGAAGAATGATTTTTTTAAATATTGCAAACAATAGTAAATTTGATGAAGAAACCGACAAGAGTGAAGTAATTGTGACAAAAGATGAAAGTTCGAGATGGAGAAAACGGAACGAGAATCCAAGCTTAAGAGAAGCAGATAAGGTGGTAAGGTGCTTAGTAAAATACTTGGAGATCTCAAATCAAATGCAGAAAATCTTTAGGTTATACTATGCCATAACCGCAAGCGACAAAATAGAATTTGATCAATTGCTGCCCTGGCGTGAGTATTGGTACAAAATAAAAGATTCATGTCTGTCACTGTAACGCGCGGAGATGGTGTTAGCGTATCGAACTGTTGTACCCACGTTGGCGGGTTCAAACCCGTCAAAAAATCAAAACTGTGGATTTTTAAGGGCGAAAAAATTATTTGTACGCCTTCCTTCGGAGGTGAAGTAAAGCCGACTGTCCCATATTAGTAGATTTACCTGCATGTAAAAGATCCTCAAACCTAAATGACGCCTGTAAGCTAAATTCAAATCGCTTGTTTCTCGCCCCAGAAATACCTCCTTTCTCTGCTAGTTGGTGAAAGGAGCGTAGCAAAATTTGCGTTAGCAGACAGAAGAGCAGGCCTCATGGCCTGAGTCTCGCCACGTAAAATAAGGCATTAATTCAATTCAATTCACTCACAGATTCCCCTAAGTAGTGCACAGTAAATTACCCAGTGAGAGAGACTTTCGAAAGTTAGAGAAGCAAAATAGAAACGACAGACGATCATATATGAGTCGTCTATTAAGTCGCCATTTTTTAGATACTAAAATGGAAAGAAACGATTTTAAATATGTCCAAGTCCTACAGACATAAAAATACAAGACTTATAATAATATGTCTTCACTGTTTTGATGCAGTGGCATCCATGTTTGAGCAGAATAATATTCTCACAATATCACATCTGCAATCAAGAAAGTAATCATTAAACAGACGTAAATATCCATACGAAGGGCAGATATTTCAGTAAAAATCCATTTATTACGCCAGAGAAATACAACGAAACATTGAAAATCAACTGCTAAAAAGTAAAAGATGTAAAGCCTCCCTTGAATTACAGTCATGTAGTTCATCGCGGTTTCTTTCGATCACTAGAAAGTGATGAGTTAAATTAGAATATGGGGATGTGTGAAGGCAAAACAGTTTTATACTGTCATTTCTATTTTTTCAGTTACGTTATTTCATTCATTTTTCTCCACTGCCATGGTATTAACATTAAAATTGAGGTACGACTTTACGTAGTCTTACCACTTCATTATAATACTTTTGAAGCAGTTCCAATTTTGTAAATATTAATTATTCACTTAATTATGCTTCGTGTAATAAAATGAATGTTTCTTACGGTGAAATACATCTTAATTTTATTTTTCCTAAGTGAATGTAAAATTATTCGACAAACAGCAAATATTCCCTTATCTTTTATTTATTTATGTCAAAAACAGTTAAAAGTGTGACTTGCTATGGGTAGAAGTTGACTTGAAATTACATTTATGTCCAGAAGCAAAACAAGTGGCCATCTCAGCATTTGCTCGAGGACCAATGAAACTGGACGAAAACCTGATCAAGATGGGGGTCTGTTGATCAAGAAGCTAAAATACAATACTTGTCAAAGGTCCTTTAGAATAATACAATCCAAATTATATATAATAAATTAGATGTCATTGTAATATTAATACGGCTTTCCTTTTAGATGCTCGAAATAGTCTCGAATTGTGTAGAAATCTTTTGTGTTACTGAAAAATCAATTTCATATATTTAATTTGACCAGCCTCAAATGTTTAAGAAAATATCCTAGATAATTCGAGGCAAAATTTACGTTATTCATTTTAAATCTTTGATTTTAGAAATTATCCAAATTAGAAGCAGTTCTTCTGTAAAATTATCATTTTAGTGGTTTGTAACTCTCACTGGCGCAAAGCTTCATTTGAAAGGGTTGTGACAGTGGCAATATAAGTCTCCCTTGCTACAAGTCTCTCTCTAATTGTCAATATTAATGTATCGATACTGGTGGAAGTATGGCTTATCATATTACTACATTTGTTATGTTAATATTTCTGAAGATCTAGACGCAGAAATAAAATGAGATACACTGAGGCCAATATCGAGTCTCCTACCAGGTATCTCCCACCAGCGGGGCACCACCCCAGCCGGGACAAACTCTCAGCCCCCGACCGGTCTGCCGACATGTGTGGTAGTGTAAGGGGAGAGGATAGAACAAGGAAGAGGAGGAAAAGATCGCGTGCGATTCGTGGTCCGTTTGTCAGGATACTACATTCGCCTGGTGTTGGTTGGAGCAGCCAGCCTGATCCTCCTCCAGACAGCGATTGAATTCGACCTGAGTGTCCAGCCAGTGCCGAAAATCCTGCCACGCACGGGAGGACCTCCCGGTCAGAGGGGCTGCAACGACATCAGCTGATGCCCTGAGCCACCTCTCCAGCACTGGAGAAAGTGGCCAACGAGGACAGCCCGGTGGGGGTCTGGCGGGGGCGTCAGGTGCCGCCGACGCGCGGGAGGGCCGGCCAGCCCCAGTGACGGATGGAGACGGATCACGTGACGCGGGGCGATGGCGGCGGCGCACGCCAGCGCCTTCTGGCCGTCGGGCCGCAGATACCTGTTGCGCCCGCTGGACGCGCAGTCTTCGAGACGGCAAGAGGCCAACGACCCCCCGCCTCGCCAGACGCTCTCGCAACGCAGGGCCGTTGGGCACTGGGTGTTGGGAAGATTCTGCAGATGATGAAATGTGAATGGTTGGGCATTTTTTTACTACTTCTACAATGAAATCCATATTATACATGAAATAGTATCTTTCACCACGGAGTTTAGTTTTGGTTGAGCTTCAATGAACCAGAAGATTCATTCCAGGCAATTAAATCACTTTATAATACTTAAAATGGCAAAAAATTGAACTGCTGAAATTCAATTAATAACATTAAATGTAAACAAGCATTCCTCTCGAGTACATTATATTGAAATATGAAGCAGTATCATCTCTCTTGTCGTCTTAATATACCCCCTCATTAACAATGCAGTGTCGATATACTTGGGTCTAAAATTCGAAACTTGTTATTATTTCTTCCGACACAGACACACAGTAACATTAAACTTCAAAATACTGCAATTTTAAGCGACATTCATTTAACATTATTACCTGTAACACAACTTTTTGAAGTTAATTCTCAAAGTAGAGAAATACTGAAGTTCAAATGCAGCAGAATTTTAAATGTAAATTTAAACTAAAACTTGCAATTTCTCATCTTTATACATAACTTGCGTAATACAAATTCAAAACTGTAATATACCAGTATTTTAAATAATGTGCATTTATATCCAGTTTTTAATTGCAAAAATTGATCACTTTATTGAAAAATTGTTTGTGAATATTACTACCAAAGGAATTTTTGCCAGATCCATAATAGTTATTTCCAAAGTATGCAAGCTGCTAAGGTCAATACTTTTCTTCTATTTTTTGCAGTTTATTATAACAACATCATGTTGCGTAAGAGCTGATAACAGGTGTCAACGGAAGAAAGTGTTTGACCTAAACGGAGAGAACCATTTATGTTACTGTGTTCATGGGACGTGACTCAAATATTTCAACCGCAATCTATGGCACGCGTGCTACAGATTCGTCTTGCCTGAAACAGTCCGTCTAAACACGACTTTCACGGTCGCGCACTTCTAATATGCAATCACGAAGTTTCCGTTCAGTTCCTTTGAACGTGTTCCTGGAACGTGACACACTTATTATGATCGCGTGCCGCCAGATGGCACGGGTGCAACATATCCGCCATCCTTGGGCTAGTCCGTGTAAACATGACTATGACGGTCGTGCGCTTCTAATATGCAGTCTCGTAGTTTCCGCTCCGTTTCTTCACGAAGACTACTCGAAAACGTCAGCGCATAAAACGGCCTTGAAAGGCGTCAAAAGCAAATCGCGGGCGATGGATGAACCGCTGGGCGGCGCGGGCGCGGGCGCCATTAGGCGTTTGATCGATGGCGCGAGTACACAGGGCCCGCGCCGAATAACCAAGCGACGCCCAAGGGGGTCGACAACCCCCCGCCACGCTCGCGTGGGCACCCACGCCCGCACCCGCGCAACAGGTTCGCTCCCACTCCCGCCCCCCCCCCCCCGCGATAAGAGCTTCAGAGGTAATCGCGTTGCTCTTGATTCTCCTTCGTCTTTTAGCTATCAAGTAGGCGCGCGGGGACTACACATATCTCCAGACCATTTCTGGTAACTGACAAATAAAATAGTACTTTCCTACTCATGTGGAATTTACAGTGTTTTTCAGCAGGTTGTTTACCATCCCTCTTTCTTCATCCCCAATCATTCTTTGTGACGGAGAACTGCAATCCACACGGGCGTCTACATCCGTCTGTGATATTATGACGCTTGTAAACAATAAAATACTAGTGACAACAATATTTAATACAAATGAATATTTTTGTGTATGTTTGTCATACACAAAATTAATAACTTGTAGTTGGCGTAAAAAAGAAATATATGATCACTACTTTGATTATATTGTATTTGAAAAAATTAAGTCACATATGAATTTTAGATATTTTAATTAGCACCATTTATTCAAGAAAATTGAATATCGCAAAGAATAAATTTCAAAACAACAATAATTGATAGTAATATCAAAGAGAAAAGAGTGGCGATTCTCACGAGACTTCAAATGGCGTGACATGACACGCGAATTCAGACAGGTTAATGTCTCAAGAGCTCATACAGATTTGCCTGGGACGTGTCCGACACTAGGTTCATATCTGCAGTAGATCAATCGGAATGGACTACAGGACAGGAGCCATTGATCGGCTCTAAGGATGAGCAATGGGTTCGGGGGAGGGAAGGAAAGATTGCGAGTCCATATTCTAGAGGTCGTGACCCTTATTCCAGAGTGCTGCGGAGTTGCGCCAGTATTTACCGCGAAGCGGTCTGGGAAACAACTGATTAAGCAGCCTGCCTATGACAAACTCGCGGAAGCAAAACACATTGCGGAAACTTCCGGCACCTGACCGGTGCAACCAGGTGCCGACTTCCCCAACGCCAGAGCGCTCGAGTCGTTACCTAAACGCTCGCCAGGGGCCACGTTGGTTTGTGATAGTTCTCCTACCGTATTTGACCCGATGTAGTCAGGGCTGCTACACACGAGAAGGCTGGCCAGAGCAATCTTGTTAAAACTGAGCGTTTCAGTGGAGCATCAAGAGGATGCACCATGATCTGGCGATATTTTTTCATTCACCTGACTGAATGATTTTCACTTGTTCCTTAGTTTTGCAGTACCCTTAAATAGTTGTCGGATTACAATTTTGAGATGTAATGGTAATCGTAACTCAGTTGGTACAAGAAATAGTCACAAACAAGAGGTTTCCTTTCCTGAATCCAGAAAAAAGGAATATAGTGTTTTAATCATTCCATATTTTCAATTCTTGTGCGTTGTACATCACAAGTACTGATGATTACAAGGTGACAAAATGTATAGTTTTATTGTCGTACGAGAATATTATACGGATGTAAAACGAAGATTGGAAGAGATAAGATGATCTCAGGAATATCACAAGACAACGAACAAAAGGTAACTAGAATGATGCATGGGTTTTACAACATACACTGATGTTTCAGAAAATATTGGATTTAAGATATTTTTTTAACTTGAGCTAAAATTTATTTAATTTGTAGTTTGGTTTCAATTAAAGATGGATGAGAAGAAAACTATGTTAACATCGGACAGAGATAGAATAAGGTCAAATGTGTTTTTTTATCTTTGTGACGTCCTATAGATAATGAAAATACACCTCTCTGATTTACGCAAACGAAAATTTTCTTATTACGTCACCCCATAAAGAGCCTAGAAGGGATTAAAACTTTCAAAACTTCAGCTTATGAATTCGTTCTGCAATGCATAATATTTTTTCTTCACGGTAGCACCTTCCCAAACATCAGCAATGCATTTCTCTTTCAAGCACCTACAGTAATATCTCTTTAAATGTCATATCACTAATGAGCATAAGAGACTTTGAATAAATAAGACTAAAAAAATCATCAACCGACCTAGAACATTACAAACTTCATCACCGTCGACTACATTCCCGACGCTTCTTCCCACCAAACCTATCGCCATTCGATCTAAATGGTACCCGGATGAAAGCCACCCAAAAAGCGTCAACCGCTCACGAACTATCCTTTTCACGCACTGCCACTTCACACCCCGACAGTATGTTTCTTAGAATTTCGTATCACTAATTAAAATTAAAACAAGCGGAGGTTCTTAATAAACAAGGATATAAAAACTATCAACAACCGAACATCACAAACTAGTATCATATCACCTTCCCAAACTATATCACCTTCCCGGCGTTTCTTCCCCCCAAACTCGACGCCATTCGATCGGAAAGGCGCCCGAATGAAAAAGGCGCCCAAAAAGTCGCCAAGCGCTAATGAACTCTCCGCCGATTCGTCCCGACGCGTCCGAACACAAGCGGCCATTTCCGCGGCGTCGGCTCGGAGCTTCCAGGCGCCGCCGGTGCATTTGTGCGGCGCTGGCGGCGAGTCTCCCTCCGCGGCGACGCCGTGAATGGCATGATTAATGACGCACAGATCTTGTGCTGGCGCCGCCGCCGCCGGGGGGAATTTTTCCGCTGCCCCGAAATGCCGCTGTGGATCGCGGAGCGAGAAACCTTCCACGAAGTCTCCTGCTTGGGCGAAAGGGGTTCCAGTCCTCGCTCTTTCACATGGCGACGCGAGGGACGTTGGTGGAAACTAGCTACTCGGATAGGTTAAATTCAGCCACAGTGTGGAGGAGAATGTTAGAGCCCGGAGGCTCAGATCCGTAGTTTCGTGTGGTTTCTCTGAACGCGAGAAGTACCTGAACAAAGTGTGGAGGAAGAGGGGGATATGGATAAGCGAGGTCGAAGCAACCGTGACGGGTTGAGGTGGTTCCATCGCCTCAATTTGGGGGTGCGATGATGGCGAAAGAGTTAAAGGGGAGATGAATTTTCATTGGTGAATCCATTTGAAATGTATTTGTAGGATTTTAAATAACTTTTAATGTGTAAATGGCCTTTCTCTTTGGAGGGAAAATATCAATAGACGTGTGTTTTTTTCTAATACTCGGGATATATCATAAGCAAAAAGTATTCACTTTTTACTGCTTTCTTAAAAGAGAGAATTTCCATACACATGTTCTTGTGTATTTTTAAAGATTATTTTTATCACGGATATTTCCAACGTCACTAGATACAACGAAAGGCAAGTGCATGCAAATAAGCCGATCAGACTTGTGGCACAGTATAATAAAATTATTCGTTAGCAATGCAAGCAAGACCGTTCTGCTGCATTTCGTCGTGAGCTGCTCTATCAGTACCGTCTCTGGTGTGAAACAAAGTGGAGTTCATTTTCTGCATCTGTTGTAATTTAACCATGCAAAACGTTGTTTTCTATTTTGTTACTTCTAAGTCACATTGACGTCAAGATCTTTTGCGTAGCATACGTAAGTACATGTAAGTCACAATGAATTAGTGAGCAGATGTTAACCATAATGAAATTTAATTCACACTTTATACTTTTTAAAAAATTGATTTTTTCTTGGTAAGTTGCGGCTTATTGATATCGTTACAATATTCCAAGTTATTTTTACAGAAACGCTTTGATTTTCGCTGCCAAGAAGCTTCTTATTTCATGTTTTCAAATACGTTATACTATAGCCACTACTGTTAACCTGTATATTCGCAATTGGTACTTGTACATTTAAGCCGGAGCTCTTTCGACGACAGAGTTAGAGATAAAGTCTAAATGAGTCCATTTATTTTAATGAGTTCTTGGATATGATGTTATAAAGAATCAGTATGCTCTACCTGCACGAATAAAGTTCATGCGTACAATACATTTGCTGATACCTGAGCTGATATCGCAGTATCTCAACTTCAAACATTAGGAATTATTTCATTTCGTTTCTCTCTTCAAAGCGCAGGATAAAGCATTCAACAAAACATTTTATCTGTAGTCATTTCAGTAATACCATTCAAAGTATTAAGCAGTTAGCGAAGGCAAAGTTCTAGGATCCAGACACTCAGATGGGAACGAGGCATGATCGCGAGATGTTGAAACATCATCACTGACAGACTAGCGAAGTCACCGGCGTCGTGAATATTAGATGAACCGAGCGAGGACGACGTCTTTGTGCTAATGCAAATAAGTCGCTTCCATCTTTCGCAAGATGCTTCCCTTCCGGAACCGCCGTCTGTTTCCGAGATGCTCGCGCTATGTCGCTTCTGCGTTGTTGTTTGTGTAGCTCGAGAAACACCCACAGTATGTTCCTTCAGCACCGTGAGGAATATGACTTACATCAAACAGACGTATAGTTACCGTCTTTAGTAACGAACCAGTTTTATCCATGACTGAGACCAATTACAGACAAGACAAACTATTGCAGTTTTTATAACTGGAGGACACTACTACCTACCTAATTTTCTGTTTTCACGGCTACTTAATTTATATGATTCTTTCTTTTCTCAGAAAAATACTTCAGAATGTTATCCTGAGATGCGGTATTGAGATTGGTTGGGAATGGAACGGTAATGAACACTAGAATCCCAACTTTCGTATGTCTGTCATCGCGGAAAACACGGTAGGCTTGAAAGTACTAAAAACATTTATCTTCAATGAATATTATATTCGTACTCCATCCTAATACAAGTCTTGTTGTGTCACTACTAAAGAACCTCGTATCATAGGTCGCTCTTCGTCTGTTTTTGCATCATTAATGTGATGACATTTCATATACACATACGTTTGTACGGTTGTCGTTTACATAGGGAGTCATTATTACAGGTCCTATTTAGTCATAGTTATTGCTACCCCTTTTACTTGCTTGTTTTTTCCGCCTCTTCGTATCTTTTTTAGCAGCTTTCTTCACTGTAATTATGCATACAACTCAAACATTGCGTTCCAAGTATTTGTCGAACTGCAGAGATAATGTTTAAAATACGTAAGCTGCATTCTCGATTGAACATTGATCCGTTTGTTCTTGGCCGTTTTCAATCGCAACTCTGCTCCTCTTTAGCTTTTAGTTTCTCTTTTTTAGAGCTTTTCTGCCTCTTCCGGCGGTTTGGTGTCCTCTTTTTTTGCACCGCCTACTTCAACAAAAGCTCCACAAGAAGAGAAATTCCTGAAATATATTACAACTGACCTCGTATCATGTTTGCAACAATAAATGAAAGACAACCCTTTTTTCAAAGTACTTCGGTAAAGTGGCTTTTCTATTATCCATCTGTGGTGCAATCACATCATTTCGTACATTAACTATTCATAATGTGCCAGTCACCATTCTCATTGTCATATACTGTACCCTATGATTTGTCCCAATATCATTTTATTTTGCTCTACTTCTACGTACTTTCTGCTACTGTTCAGCTTACAGCAATTGGCATAGAACTTTCCGATTTTCTGCAGACAATCCGCTGCTTCATTTCATGAACACTCTGCTATGCGACGCATGTTGATCCATCAGTTGTTCCTCCTCTGTCTGCAACATTACCTCCGTCTCCACCTCCCATCGCCATCCGAGATCTCCCGCGCAGCGTCTTTCTGCGGGCGGTGCGGTGGCTGCCCGCTCTTCACCGCACCGCACCGCACCGCCTCTCTGAGACGCGCGCGACGGGGCGCGAATGGCAAGGCTTCGGCCGGCGCCGCCTTCGCCTCCGCCTCCGCCTCGCTCCGCGGGGCGAGAATACATACTTGGACAAGTTGCCGCGCGGCGGTGGGGGCGCTGGCGGCGGCGGCGGTGGCGAGAGCGCCGCAAGGAGAAGCAGGGCAGAGGGAGGCAACGAACACAATAGAGGTACAAGTGAAGATGGCAGAGGCCACCGGAGTGAAGCTGATTGAGGAGGGATACGGTAGTGGAAGTGGATAAGGGCAGAAGGGTAGAAAAATATTATTTTGGATGAGAGTCGGGTTGGTGGATGTACAGAGATTCCAAGTGGCAGTCGGTACATAGGAGAGGCACTTTTCATGCTTTATGAAGCAAAGAAGTGACCATGGGCTTAGACACGGTGAATCGCTTATTATCAAAGAAGTTGTAATTCATAGTGATAAGGCCAACAACGAACTAGCCACATCAAATTAGTCAAGATAAATTATTGAACTCTGAAAGTAATGAGATGCACGTGATGGAGGGAGAAGGCGTTGTAGGCAACGTTACTCAAACATTTCAATAAAGCACCCAAGTTTAAAAGCAGCAATAATTGAGTTTTTGATAGCAACGGAGATCTCTTGCATCGAATGAGACAGCTATTCTGATATAAACTCTACCTTTTGAGAATAGCGTGATGAATAAAGTAACTGAATGGAGAGAGCAGAGAGAAAATGGAGGCGAAAGACTAAACTGTGCAGGTGAGCAGAAGAAAAGGCTGGATATTTTGGAGTTGGAGTAGCGCACAATTCAACCTGCAGATACCGAGTAGGCGATGACACGGTTGAAAGGCGTTGGGGCGGAGGAGACGAAATGGTGATGGGAAGGTGCCTGTACAGGACGGGCTGTGAGGTGGAGCGAATAGAAATCGTCAGAAATAATAGCGGTGAAGTCGGAGCGATGTGACTTAGGGCGGCGGAGGGTCAGAGAAGACAGTAGATGTGGAGATAACTGGAGGCGGAGCGGCTAAAGCGGGGAGTTAGTAGGGTTGAGGAGGGAGAAGGAAGGCGGTAGATATGGAGCGATTTAAGCGACATATTTAAGAGAGCGACTGAACTCGCCCTACCTATAACTAATGTCGAAAATCCTGCCACCGTCGGGACTCGAACCTAGGCGGTCAGAGGCAATGCGGTGAAATATGTTCTTTTCCTTGAGCCACCTTTTCCAGTGCAAGGCAGTGTAGGCGGGCCGGTGTAGGCGGGGCGGTGTAGGCGAAGACGTGTAGGCGGGGACGTGTAGGCGGGGACGTGTAGGCGGGGACGTGTAGGCGGGGACGTGTAGGCGGGGACGTGTAGGCGGGGACGTGTAGGCGGGGACGTGTAGGCGGGGACGTGTTGGCGGGGACGTGTAGGCGGGGACGTGTAGGCGGGGACGTGTTGGCGGGGACGTGTTGGCGGGGACGTGTTGGCGGGGACGTGTTGGCGGGGATGTGTAGGCGGGGACGTGTAGGCGGGGACGTGTAGGCGGGGCGGTGCAGGTGGGCGGTGTAGACGGGGCGGTGTAGGCGGGGTGCTGGGGGTGGATGGTTAAATGACGATCATAAGAAGAGTAGAGCTTGCAGGGTAGTGGAAGTGGCAGGGACGGGTCTGACGGCGGCAGCGGCATTGGAAATGGCAGCGTGAGCGACGGGGGCGGGGAGGGCCGGCGGCGGAGAGAGCAATGAAGGTGACAGCGAATGTGGCAGCGCGAAGGAGGGCGTTAGCGAATCTCTGGCGGCGCGGCGGCGGCGAAGACTGCGGCGCGGGGCGGGGCGGGGCGGGGCGGGGCGGGGCGGGGCGGGGCGGGGCGGGGCGGCGAGAGGCGCGGGGTCGTTCGTCGGGACAAATCGGTTGTCGCCAAATCCGCGGGCTGCGCTCCAGCCGTTTGGCGCGACCTCTGTAATTCGTTAACAGGCTCCCGCGAGGGCGCGCGTCTGAATCGAGAGACGAGCAGCGCCGTGTCGACAACTTCTCAAAGACGTCCTCGCAAGAACGACCTTAAAGATGAATTACCCCCCCCACCCGCGCGCCGCGGCGAAATTCAATTGACGCGCATTCGCGTCCGTGGATAGAACACGAGTCAACTAGTTAGCGGGAAGATATAAGGGGATACACTTCCAGTAAAACAGTTCTATTTACAATACACAGCCACATCCTATATGTTGCATTTAAGTGCTGCGTTTTAACGAGGCCATCTGTTGGGTTTCCGTTTACGATTACAAGTGGTTGAGGATCAAAGCGAAACATAAAATGTTTCTTTTCGTATTCAGTTCAAAACCATCTTGAGACAAATTCCCTTACTTCTTCCCTCTCCCACATCTCATTTCTCCTTTTCCTCTTACTCCCATCTCTGTCTTGTCTTATCTTATCATTTTCTCCCTTTTCCTCTCTTCCTCTCCCTCTCATATATATATATATATATATATATATATATATATATATATATAAAATGTCTGCAATTGTGCTACATTACATCGCACGTCATTAACAGCACTGATTCTGGATTCTCGAAGTATTTACTGTGGTTGGGAATAATGAGTCATCCCGTTACCCAGCCATTGCGATGAGAATGTAAACAGGGTAAGGTAGGAAGTGTCACTAAAAGTTCATTTGTATTTTTGAGGTTGGTTTAAGATCTGTTTGGAACTGATCAAAGGCAACAGAATACCCGCCCTCTAGAATTCCTACTCGTTGAATAATATCGCTAACTTTTTTAACTTGAAGATGGTTGTTTATTTACTTCACTAAGACATTTTCGTTTAAAAATCTATGCTTGAAATATTGCAAATACTTACACTAAAATGTATACACAGTAAGGTAGTATAGAAAGTTAGATTTTGCTTAATAAAACTTTGAAAACGAACTTGGCATAACACCGAATGGCGATTTGCAAATAAAACTGTCGAATTAGGAGAGTAAATATATAAATGCTCTTTTTGAAACACTGTAATTAATAGCACAAGTTCAACTCATGTTACAACAGATCACTGATAATAAACATATTTTTCTTATATATCTGATAGTAAATTATTATCATAAATTATATTATCAGACATATATTTCTGATAATAAACAGACTGCCACCAATTCTAACTTGGCTGCCACGGACAAACCCCGCAATCTATCAATCATTACTGCAACTACTTCAGATTTCGTGAGTTACGGAAAACAAACTAAGTAGAACAAGAAGCCCCTCCCTCACCTCCCAAGTGACATTTGCATTCAGAGTCACCTATTATCACCACGAGCTCCATTCATCAGATTGCGCGTTTAACGCCCTCGGCATCCCTCTCCGTGTATTTACGCGCGCCGTAAAAATCAGTCAAAAAAGCGAGACACATCCAATTTTGCGCGCGACACTTTATCATCCAGTACATCATTAAGGTCATAAACCCCAAACACACACAAAATACGTTCTACGCGAATTCTAAGCGCCCGCGCGCTGTTTTATGCGCGGTGTAACGGTGGAGTAATCCTGTACTGGGCCGGAAAAAAATTCCCCTGCGAGAGGCACCCGTAAATCCGGAGACGCGCCCGGTGGTGGGGTGGTGGGGTGGTGGGGTGGTGCGGTGATAAATACGCAACCTGCGACGGCGCCGCGGCGAGAAAGGCGGTGGAGCGGCGGACGAATTCAGGTGACGAAGTGGGGGCAATGAAGCTCAGCTGAGAAGTGTAGCGAGAGGGAATTAGACTGAAGTGGGCGCAGATGAGTCTGAGAATAGGAGATGCGGTGTGATTGGGACAATATGATGATGACATTTCGAGGAGTAGGTACGAGTAATAGATGATGGCGTTACTGATACTTTTGGGGTGGGGTGGGTTATTGTAGGGTATGAGGCAGAATAGAACTGTATACAATTGGTGCAGTGCGAGTAGAACTGGAATTGTAGGAGTGTAGTTGCAGGAAAGACAGAGTAATGCGGGGTACTTTTGGCGCTAGGTGGTGGTGGTGAGAGAGGAGGAGGTTGAGGTAGAAAAGGGTTTATGCAGAATTTTGCTGAGAAGTGGAATTGAAGTTGTAAAGAAGTGTGAATATGTATCAAAATAGGGTAGTCTTTATAATCTTGTACTAATAGCTTGAAATTATTGCAAACAAGACAATATTTTTTGTTTGTGTAGACTGAGTGGAACATCCGGTTTTGACTGATATAATTATCCTTTGTGTCAGTTGTCGTCAATGATAATCACTGAGACATGTTGCAGACTAGGAGCTGTTTTGGTGCTAGTGTAGGATTAAGTAGAGGTTGTGTGGTGTGCGACCTGAATTTGTAGAGAAGAAGAGTAGAAGTAATATCAATAGCGATATCTATTTGAATATTAGGACGTAGAGAAGACGAGAGCAGTATGTAGGTAAGACTTCTTACTTATATTTTCACAATTGCCTATGCAAGACAAACATACATAAACTTATGGAGGCTCCGGTGTTAAAAGCTGAGCAGTCTTGATGAAATTGTAAGTATAATTTACTTCTGGATATTGTCTAAATCATCTTGTCACTCCGGCATTCGAACAATCATAAATATAGAATTCACGCTGCACATCTGCAGTGGCGATGTATATATTTTTACTTGTAACTAATATACGTGCTACCTTCGCATTGCACATATTATTCATTGCTATCCAACGTTTGTTATCCTTTATCCACTGCCTCTCTGCAAAATATAAGCGTCTACTTCTGAACTAGTGAAACCTGAAAAATAAACTTTGCATTCAGAGGTGCGTGCAAAGGCAACGCTCCGTCTCCAGTTGCATCATATTACTTCATTTACTGTACCAACAACAACTCCGAAAGTGGCGCCAGCGTATATCAACATCTAGACCGCAACTGGCGCTTGCATTTGCGCGTCGTCGCCGTCCGCTGGTCCGGGGTATCGACCACCGCCCCCCGCAGCACTCCCTCGCCCGGCCCCCG